>JAQMWT010000066.1:0-123748 GCA_029834535.1 Chrysophaeum taylorii
ATCCACCGAATATCTCAATGCCAAAGAACGTGCTAATCGCTTCCACCGGGTGCATCACTGCCCCGACAACGTCGCTGCCAAGGCCCCCCAACGTACTTGCTCGCCCTGGATTCTCTGCTTCTGACATACCATATCGCGACTTATGCACCGACTGCATCGCACACAACGAGCGCCACCCGCACAAGCATTTCAATGCCACCAACCAAGCCTCTTTTGAGCAAACCCACAAAGCCGGTGAAGTCTGGGCGTGCGACGGCGGCTATGTGACCATCCCATCCGAATGGGGAGGCTTCACACATATCATCGTCTTCAAGGAACTCATTTCGAAATTTCTCTTGGTGTACTTTACACGCACCACCAACGCCACGGAGTTCACTCAAGCTCTGGATTTTGTGTATGACTTCTGTCGTACACAACTCAATGTGCACATGCACATGTGCACCTTTTACTCCGATGCATTCGAGCCATACTTTAGCCAGCACATTACCTCCCCGTACCGCGTCGATAAGGGCATTCAACTCATTGCCTTCCCGCCGTACATGCACCACTTTAACTTTGAAGTTGAGTCTGCCATCGGTTCATCGCCTCCGGCTCCTCAACTCGCCTTCGTTCTCTCCTTAATGCTCACTATCGTGGCGCCAAGATCGTGGAACCCGCTATCATGTTCCCATGGGCGGTGATACACACCGTTCAAAGCTATAACCTTCTCCCGAACGCCACGCTCGAGCGCATTCATCATGCTATTCTGAGTCCGCAACAGCTACTCTACAACCAACTCAGCACTCCCCAACACGATATGCTCAAGATTTTTGGCGCTGAATGTTACCTCCTATTGGAGCCCCATGAACACCACAAGTGGGAACCGTGCCGCCGCAAATATCTGTATCTCTGTTGCGCCAACGCACAAAACCCGCTCGTCTCCCCACGCGTCGACCATCTCGCTGACGTCGTCCTCAACCCTGAAAACGGACAAACTTGTGTTTCGTCCAAGCTGCAATTCCTCTACATGTTGCAGCATCCTACTCCTGATCCTGAACTAGCTCCTCCGCCACACGCTCCTTCCGCGCCTTTCTCGCTCACACCCCACACCACTATACAAGACCATGTCATTCAGAGGGGGACAAGGACTTCTCATCCTCAGAGGGGGCACTCCCCACCTCCTTCAGCTCCTCCTTCTTCGTCCCCTACTCCGGCCTCTTCTCCATCTTCTGACGCTACCGCCGACGAATCTGGCTCTATGTCACCGCCGCCCTTGCTTCCTTCTTACAAAGACCTTTTTGCACAAGATGACCTCATTCTTGTCCCAGGTTCCAAACAGCCTAACACTCGCAAGGCCACTTCTATGAAAACTATCCGAGCCCGGTTACAAGCGTCTACTATTGGTGCTTACAAAGCCGCTGGTGGCAAGCTCGCCGATTTCCGCTGGGATCTTCGCCACCACTTTCTTACGTTCAAGTCTCCCGCCCTCTCCGCCCTTCATCTCCGTGGTGGTATCCTCTGGTCTGCTATCTGCTCAGAGGGGGAACATGCGTTGTTAGCTCGTCTTCTTCTCCCGTTGCGTACTGACTTACTTGCCCGCTACCCGCACGTCGATGGTTACTTCGCCCACGCCAAGTGCGCATCCAGCATCCCAGCTGCAACCTTTTTAACTGCTGATGGTTCACCTACGTGCCCTATTCCTCAGCCCCTTTTATCTGCGTTCACTGAACACGCTGCTGCCTTCGGCACTTCTTCCTTACAATATGCACTTACGTACCTGGCGCCGACCAGCTTTATTGATCACAACTCCTCCGAGTTTGGCGCTACTTCTGCATCTCTGGCTGACTTGGAGGAATACCTTCTGGTATCTACAGAGTTTATCACCCAGGTCTTACGTACCGACCCTACTATCCATATCCAACTGGAATCTGCCCTTATACTCCTACCGACGCTGTTTCCGCTTATTCCGAAGTTGCGCACACTGCCTCGACCGCAACGTCGCTAAACTATAATTCACCAGCCACTGTTGGTCCTGACGAATATAAGGTCCAAGAAGCGGACGTTTCCATTGACGAATATAAACTTAAGTGCCTCCACGGTTTGTCGCCTGAAAACAGGCACGCCTACCTCAAGGCCATCGCCAAGGAACTCCACGACATTATCCGCTTTGGCTGCTTCAAACTTTCCTTACCCGACGGTGTCTCTCGTCCTATTGACAGCAAGATGGTGCTGAAGATCAAAACCGACTCTGCAGGCAAATACGTTAAACACAAGGCTCGCCTTGTACTACGTGGCTTCCTAGCATCTCTTGGCGCCGATTTCTTTGGTACCTTCAGCCCCATGGCCACTATGACCGCAATCCGGGTACTACTAGCTATTGCAGCATACAAGCAATTGCCTGTTTATCATGCAGACGTCCCGAACGCCTTCGTTCAGTCTGACATCGATGCCAATGTCTATGTTCAATTACCAGACGGCATCAAGCTTATCGACCCCGATGACGCTAAGTACAAGGGCCGACGTCTACCGAAACTGCTGAAGTCACTTTATGGACTTAGGCAATCACCATCCCTTTGGAACAAAGAGATAGACGGCTTCTTCCGTAGCCTTGGTTACAAACGCCTGCATTCGGACTCTTGCCTATATGCTCGAGTATCCGCACATGCTAAGTTCGTCGTATGCAGTCTGTCTGTAGACGACATTGTTATTGTGTCCAATGACGACCCTCTTCGTACTGAATTACAGGATGCCCTCCACAAACGGTATGCTGTAGAGCAGTTTGAACCTGTCCATACCCTCCTAGGCATGCGTGTGTGTCGCACATCTGACGGCTCCATTTCTCTGGATGTGCAAGCCAAGCTGGATGAACTCTTCGCTGATCACCCAGTCTTGCAGCAACTGACCCCGCTCAAATATCCTATGTCATCGTCCTTCAAGTATAAAGATGGCACTCCCAGCACTGAAACCGAGTTGTACATCAACTCGCACTTTGCCACCCTCCTTGGCAAGCTGGTGTTCATGCAAGTTGCCTGCAGACCTGACTTCTCGCAAGCCTTGGGCAGATGTTCGCGTGGTATGCATGCACCCACATATGTTCACGTTCAAATGCTAGAGCATTTACTTCGCTACCTCAAGAAGCCGGAAAACCGCTCACTTCGCCTCTGGTTTCACCCTAAAGGTAATGCCATTGAAGCTCACCTTCGCACTGTCTCCGCTAATCGAATTGATCTATCCACTGTGGTTGACTACCAACCACAGGATGTATCTACTGGACAGTTTGACCCCTTAGTTGCCATGGTTGACGCTGACAATGCCCCTTCCTTAGCACAGGAAGATAGGAAATCTACCACCGGGTTTGTCTTCTATCTTTTCAACTGCCTTATTGGTTGGAAAAGCAAACTTCAACCGATTGTCTCCTGCTCAACTCACGAAGCTGAGTTGATTGCCCTCAGTATTTGTGCTGATGAAGCTGTTTGGCTACGCAAGCTGCTGTTGGAGCTCTCCTTTGTTGTCAACCCCACCTTCTACGTCAATAATGCTAATGGTGAGAACACCGCTGACCCTGTTGACTTTGATGACAATGACAACCCAATTGCTGAAGATATGCGCTTCATCAGAAGCCTACCTCTTTTGTCTGACAATGCTGCCGCTGTTCACACCTCTAATAACCCAGATGGGTCCTCTCGATCCAAGGCACTGTCGACTAGATGGTTTAAGATTCGTGAGTACATATCGCTTCAGAAAATACGAGCCCATCATGTTCCCGGCAAGCTGAACGTGGCGGATGGCTTTACAAAACCACTTGCGGCTGAGTTCTCCACTTTTCGTTCTCTACTTGGTATGCATCATGCCTCTCACGACAATCCTTTACAGGATTGAAGATACCTAACTCTAGTGACCGCAACGTCGTTAAACTACCCCTGGCCTTACCTTCTCTTGCCACAATTTTTTTGTACACGGGCAAGTGTTGTTCATGTCTTCTTGACACTCCCGTGGCCGTGGCATCTCTCCCAAGTTGTTTCAAAAGCGACAACCCATAACTACTGTCACTCCTACTACCTCCCAGGCTGCTACTGTCTCACCGACACCCGCGATGGTATCAACATGGATTTTACCCTGATTGAAGGAGGATTCTCTCTTTTTTGAGAGTTTCCGTACTCCTGCTACGCCCTTTCTCTCTCCTGTTATGCGAGCGGAAATCTCTACGGCACTCAACTCGATGTATGAATCTGCTGACTCTTTACTGTTTGTGGAACTTACGACCTTCATATCTATGCGCCTACCCATTTCTACATTTTGGGAAGCTGCTACTGCTATTACTTCTATTGGCTGCTACAGAGGCCCCAAACGTAAACGTTTCATCCTGTCATCCTATTATACGCAGTGTCTCAACGACTTAGGGCAGCCTACATTTCTTGCTTCTACCACATATAATTCGAAGTCACAAGCACCTAGTGAACTCCCCACTGAAGTGCTGAGTCACCTTAACACAGATGACCACAAGAAGAATGCTCATATTCCCATCTCAACTATCACCACTAACATTTGTTGTGCTTGTCACAACACCGATCAGGCGCCCATACAACCAAACGCATGTGCACGTAATGCTACTTCGTTTCAACCCTCCTATAATAGGTGCTCAGCTGGTCATACACGCGCAACCATCATACGCACGTATCATTTGCCAAAGGAGCTACATATGCTCTTGACCAGAAATCTAACGCAACATTCGTCACTTGCTCACTTAGTCTTATCAATAACCGATGCAGCCACAGACTCCACTTATTACTCAGATGCACCTGGAGCATCTTAACCTTCTTGTAACGCTCGAGCAAACACAAGCTCGTAAAACCCAGGATATTTCTAAGCCACCAAATACCACCATGTGATTCATACTGTTATCTGATCGCGTGTACAACATCTTAACAACGACGCATCATCCTCAGATGATACAGAACCGCAATTACTCCGGGATGTAATGTTCGGCCACACTTATGTTCAGGCAGAACATTAAGGCTTCCTGCACCCCTTTCTTTTTTTTTAACGTTGACCGAAACGTCGTTAAACTACTCACACTCCACGCTAGACGCTACTCTGGAGATATCTTCGCCACCGTTACCTACGCCTTCTGCTTCGCTTGTTGATTCCGACTTCTTGTGCCAACAAGTCGACCAACTCCAGGAAACACCTCCCTGGAGAACCGGCTCTTCCCTCCTACAGCCAACACCCACGTGTTACTTATACACTGTACAAGATCTCAGAGCTGTTGTCTCGCTTAATACTCACCGCTCATTATCAACATGCTACCAACTACTCCTCCCCGGACGATCACCTCCTTCATCTACGTGACAAGTTGCTCTCATGCTTCAGAGCATTCCGTCCGCTCTCATGTGAATCTGAAGACTCTTCTATCTTCGTTCTTCGTTCGCCAAGTCCAACCTTTTTTTTGGAAAACCAACTGGACACCTTTCAACTAGATTCTCTATCGCCATCCATACTGAATGTTCTACTTGCACTCACCCTTCTCTTGGCACCACATCGTTCAGCTATTGGTGTTCACCACCTTACAGCAGAAGCTGACGATGATTAATAATCCTAACTCACTGTCTGTTGTATCTGTGTTTCTTAATGTTCTGTTCAAAAGGGTCAAATCGACTCTCAGCTCCACCAAGTCCAAGTCCAAGTCCTAAGACCCTTCTACACTCTTGATGCTTCGTATGTGACCTCTGTGACCATCAAGACTGTATTCCTTCCTTTTTTTCCTTTTTCTCTTCATCATCATCTTTCTCAAGAGATGTTCTACAGTCGCACCTTGCGCTTAAGACATCTCGAGGGGGTGCAGAGAAATCTGCTGCCTCTTACCCTTATCCGTCCGTTGAGAACGTGATCTCATCCTTACCCTTCTTCTTCCTTTCTACACAATCTAATAGTCCTCTGATTTGTGCCTACGCTCATCATCATGGTCTAGCGCGTCCCGAGGTATGTAGCACTATACACTTAACCTTTCTCGTGTAGTTCTAGATGCCGCCTGTCGTGTTCTGAGGATATAGGGAACATACCTTTCATTCCCCGAATTAACCTTCCAGACGGACTCGATGAGACGGGATGGTTTCCCAGGTGACTTACCACTGCTTGCTAAATGCTCTGCATATCCTTACTACTAATCGACAGATGTTTGTCTGTTTGTCTGTTTGTCTTTAAATGTCGACTGCTAAGAGGGGGGGTATTTGTGGGGGGCATGAAGGATGTGGGTGGGTTTGTGGTTTTGTCTTTAAATGTCGACTGCTAAGAGGGGGGTGTGTGTGGGGAGCATGAAGGATGTGGGTGGGTTTGTCTTTAAATGTCGACTGCTAAGAGGGGGGTGTGTGTGGGGAGCATGAAGGATGTGGGTTTGTCTTTAAATGTCGACTGCTAAGAGGGGGGTGTGTGTGGGGAGCATGAAGGATGTGGGTGGGTTTGTGGGGTAGGAGGGATGTGCCTGACGGGCGGAGATAAGTACGCGGGACCTAGTCGGGGTCATCGCCGAGGCGTGGGGCAGGCGAAGAGAGGACGGGCCCCGACCGTAGGTCGTACGCATGCTGCCGCCGGACGTATGTGCGACGAAGGGTGACGTCCTGCTGGGATCGGGCGGCCTGGGTGGGGTTCCCCGAGGCGGCGACATGGGTGAGGGCGGTGAGGGCACAGCGAGCCCGGCCTAATGCGTTGGCGATCCCCCACTCACGGTAGATGCGGCGAGTTTGGGCCGCCTTTGCCTCTGTGAAGTTGGCGCAGCCGCTTGCCACCCAGGTTCGCGCAGCGATGCGCTCTGCGCATGTTTGGGCGAGAGCGTGGCACGCCACACTGGCCTCACCGAAGGCACCAAAGACGAGGCCGGCGACGGTGCCGTAGCTACGTAGCCGCTGTTCGACAGGGCCCAAGAAGCCAGGCGGTGGTGCTGTACCCGGCTGGGGCCAGGCGGTGGTGCTGTCTTTAAATGTCGACTGCTAAGAGGGGGGTGCGTGTGCTGTCTGTCTTTAAATCGACTGGTAAGAGGGGGGGGTGGGTGTGGGGAGCATGAAGGATGTGGGTGGGTTTGTGGGGTATGAGGGATGTGCCTGACGGGCGGAGATAAGTACGCGGGACCTAGTCGGGGTCATCGCCGAGGCGTGGGGCAGGCGAAGAGAGGACGGGCCCCACCCGTAGGTCGTACGCATGCTGCCGCCGGACGTATGTGCGACGAAGGGTGACGTCCTGCTGGGATCGGGCGGCCTGGGCGGGGTTCCCCGAGGCGGCGACATGGGTGAGGGCGGTGAGGGCACAGCGAGCTGCGTGTGCTGTCCCCCGATGTAGGATTAGGACCAGGTAGGCCCGCGAGCCAGGCATTGATCCTCCAAGCCGTCTACGGCGACCTCGCAGACTATTTCCACGACCCGCGGCGGCTCTTTCAGCGCGCCATTCTCACGCCCCGTCGAAACGATGTTGTCGATGCTGACAACGCGCGCATGACCGCGGCCTTTCCCGGAGACGAGGCGTCGGAGTTCTTTTCGGCCGACTAGGTTGGGTCGGAAGCCGACGCCTCGCTCTTTACAGTCGAGTTTTCAACTCCCTGACAACCAACGGCATGCTGACTTTGAGCGCGAGCTTAAGGTCTTCGCAACCTCGACCCGTCCCACGGCCACTGCAACGGTACCAGATACATGATCGATCGTGTCGTTGTCACCGAGGCTCCTCCAACCTGTATCCCTTAAGGCCCGCCTACGCCAAACGACCAACAAGAGCCAGGGCCAGACGCCCCGCGAGGTCGGCGTCCTCTTGCGCAAGCCCGTTTTCTGCCACGTCCAGCTCTACGTGGCTCTCTGTCGATCGGCAACCCCGAGGATAAACTCATCTGGGTCGACGACTCCACCCTACTCCACACGTGCTGCGCAATACCGATAAGCCCCCTCCCGGCGTCTACACGCGCACTATAGGTGAACTTACTGGGACCAGGTGAACTTACTGGAACCAGGTGAACTTACTGGGGTTAGAGATTGGGACTAGGTGAACTTTGTGACCAGATGAACTTCCTGGGTCCAAGTGAACCTACTGGGGTTTTTAGAGTAAACTCAAAGGATAGCAGCGTGTGCGGATCAAAGCAGCTTAGATTGGCGGGGATGACGGCGACGAGTTCAAAGGAGAGTCGGGTGAGTGGATGTGAGCACGTTACCCCGAATTTACTGGGGTTAGAGATTGGGACTAGGTGAACTTACTGGTCTGCACTTGTCTTAACTATAAGGCGTATCTTAACAATATCTGTCTTAGCACGTCAACAATATCTTAACAATATCTATCTTAGCAGGTCAACAATATCTTAACACGATAAGGCTCTTCTCGCATGCCATCAAATTTAGATCTTTATAGACGTCACGTTGCACATCTCAAGCAACGCGTACACTCCCCCGACGACATTAAGCGATTATGATCAGCTACAGCGTGTCTCATCCCGTTGAGTTTGGTTACTCAAAATTATTAACAGCAACAACGTGCATAAGAACGATGCGATCCTGGATGGAATACAAGAAAGACAACGATCGCAGCTAACAAACTATCAAACTAACTAGTGGCTAACTAACTACCTAACTAACTTCAGACCTCGCCCGAGCATGGGAGCCAGGCCGGACAGGCAGGAGCCGATCCGGAATCACAGAGGAAAATCACGCAGTTGGGGCAGAGGCGAGGGACGAGGACTGGTTGATGACGGACCGCCACTGCGCGCGGTCTTGTGCGAAGTCGTGCAAAAGCGTCGCAGGCCGCAAACGTGTTGGTCCACGAACAATCGACCTGTCCGTCGCGTTCTGCCCAACCGAGCGAACCCCATCCCAACGCGGACTTTCCGGGTGCTAACCAGTGGCTACAGAGCTATAATCAGGATCGTTTGAGCTTCAAGCTATGATGTCCAGTTTTGGGTTAAGGTATGGGAAACCCTTCTGCAGGCCAAGTGCAGACGCATTTCAAACTGAAGCCTGTGAAATGGCAATTTTGATTTCAAGTTCCAAGAGCTCCCAGTCAATCCCAATCAAAGTTGGTGACGCGACACAAGAGAACTCGTACAGTAGCTGCGGAAGAAACAGGGGCATACAAGCTGCATATTTGGGTACAGCCCAAGACGGCAAGACGCGCTTTGTAGCGGCTTTGTAGCGGCTTCGTAGCGGCAAAAATAGCTTGATTCAGTGTATTTCCTTTTCGGAATCTAAACTTTGTACCGCGAATGTTGCCGCAAAAGTCAGGCGACATACTAAGTACCTAGGTATTTGGCCTTTCAAGGGCTCGGTACTTTTCGTTCATTGCATTGATCCATGACTGACGTGAGGGAGACCCTAGAGCCTTATTTTCGACTCGTCGAGACTTGACAGAAAACATAGACCCATAGTCGCAAACCAACAAAACGAACGAAAGAGTTTTGTAACAGATGTCACAGCAGACCATATCTCTTGGTTGGAGTGAATCGGTAAAGACAAGATAGTGAACTGTCAATTGACGTTCCTCAGTTCGAGTGTCTACGCGCCGAGCGTGATGGGCGTCAGTCGACGCATGCCCACAGTCACGGCCACTGTCAAGTTTAACGTCGTTTCGACGAGTATGCCCATAGTCATTTACACTTTATTGCCGTCACTGTGGGCATACTCGTCGAAGCGACGTTGAACTTGGCTGTTGCCATGACTGTGGGCGTAATCGCCGAAACGACGTAAAACTGGACTCAATTGACTGTCGGCATACTCGTCGAAACGACGTTAAACTGGACCGCCGTGACTGTGGGCATATTCGTCGAAACGACGGTAAACTTGACTGTGGGCATACTCGTCGAAACGACAGTGAACTTGACTGTGGCCTTGACTGTGGGCATGCATCGTCTGACGTCAAGTACGCTCAGCGCTTAGCCACCGGAACTGAGGAATGTCAATTGATAGTTACTATCAGTCTTTGCAGATACCACCCTCCAACCAAAAGATCCTGTCTGCTGTGACCCCGGTTACAAATGTTCTTCGTTCGCTTTGTTGGTTTGTCAATACGGGTCTATGTTTTCTGTGAACACTCGACTAGTCATATACCGACAAAGTTGATATTCGTGAAGCTCAAAAAAAAATAAAGCTCTAGGGTCTCCCGAACGAGAGTCATGGATCGATGCAATGAACTAAGAATACCAAACCCTTGAGGTCTTGGTACTTGGAATGTGGTATGGCTCCCACCTGACTTTCGTGGTATCATTTGTGGCGCTAAGCGGATTCTAAAAAAGAAACACATTGAAGCTGGCGATTTTGAACGACATAAAGCGCGTCTTGTTGTCTTGGGCTATACCCAAATATACGGCATAGCTTGTTTTGAAACATATGCCCCAGTTGCTTCCGCAACTACAAGTACTGTACGTGTTTTTGTGTCATGTCGCCAACTTAGATTGGGAGCTCTTAAAGCTTGATATCAAAAATGCTTTTACACAGGCTACGTTTTCTGAAGACGTCTACGTTTGGCCCGCAGAAGGGGCTCCTTTACCAAAACCAAAAACTGGACATCGTGTCTTGAAACTCAAATGATCCTGGTATGGTACTCATCAAGGTAGTCGCGGTTGGAATACGTATCTCCACATGAGTGTTACAGACGTCGGTTCCCAGATTTCGGTTTCGTCGCCACTGATGCTGATCGTCGTCTTACTTGCGTTGTATGAAGGATCGCATCGTCATTATGCTTATTGTAATTGTTGACGACATGTTCGTATCGCATGACCCTTCATATTCAGATCCCTATAGATGCCTCGTTGCACATCTCAAGCAACGTGTACATTCCCCCGACGACATCAAAGAATTAAAATCAGCTACAGGATGTATTGGTTTCGAAATTATTCGCGATCGCCACAATCGGACGATGCAGCTGCGAGGATCTACAGCGATCAATGATCTTCTGACTGCTGCAAGAGTGGGACCTAATCAAGCTGCGTCAACCCCGGGACAACCCGGAATTCACTGAACTGCCCGTGACTGTCCCAAAATCAAATCACCAGAATGGCACTACAGGCAACGTCGACCTTATAGAGGCATGCTTTGCGTTCTCCTTTTCATCGCGATTCTGACTAGACCTGATTTTCAGTTTCGAGTTGTCCAGGCTTGCCGTTTTGGTGACAATCCTGGTCGCAAACAGTGGCTTCACGTTCGTCATATCGTGAAGTATTTGTGTGGATCTCGCAACTTGAGCTTGACTATCGATGGTAACAAATGAACTGAATTTTACGTTCACTGCGACGCTGACTTGGCATCAAATCCTGACACACGCCGCACGGTTTCCGGATATGTTTACATGGTTTTTGGATGTGCTTTTGCGTGGTGTTCTTCAATGCAACGACTTGTGGCGCGATCTAGCTTTGAATCAGAACTAAGTTCACTCTTCGGTTGCACTGGTTATCGTTTGTGACTTCGTCGTCTTCATTCTAGTCATGGATTGCAGAATGATCCAGTCCCATTGTTAATGGACAACAACGCAGTGATTCATCGCATGAAGGAGTTTGCCATCGCCAAAAAGAGTCGGCATGTCGCGTTTCGTTACTTTTCTGGGAAGGGCATGCTAAATGCAGGCAACGAGCACCTGTTGCATGTTGGTAAACCACGAGTAGACGCGACTATTGTGTCTAGTTCCGGTACATTATCATATGACCGGTAGAAAATGCCCGTTTGTACCGGAATACGGATCTGCGAACTTTCCTACCTCCATCTAATAAGTAGCCGAACCCTCAGTATATCCCCTAGGTACCGATACATTGAAAGTATGGGTAAGGGTGAAAGACACGCAGGCAAGTTCTTCTGGCGTTCTTTCACGAGTCATCGAACTACCGATCGAAGCATCAATCACGATGGCGGCCAGCAACGAGTACGACTTCTTGTTTAAGATCTTGATGATCGGGGACAGCGGGTGCGGGAAGAGCAGCCTCTTGCTGCGTTGGGCAGATCACGAGTTCAAGTCTGAATTCATCTGCACAATCGGGGTCGATTTCAAGATTCGGACGATGGACCTCGAGGGGAAAATCGCCAAGCTACAGATATGGGACACAGCCGGCCAGGAGCGGTTCAAGACGATCACCAACTCGTACTACCACGGTGCGCAGGGGGTCATGATTGTGTTTGACTTGACGAGCCATGACTCATTCGAACACGTCTCGGCATGGCTCTCGGAGGTGCAGCGACACTCTCCCAAAACGGTGCGCGTTATGCTCTGCGGCAACAAGAGCGACCTCGCCTCGCGCCGCGAAGTGACTGTCGAGGAGGCCGTTGAGTTCGCTGATCGCCACGGCCTCCACTACATCGAGACCTCTGCCAAGCTGGACCACAACGTGCACTCCGCTTTCACTAAGATGGCCACAACTTTGCGCGAGCAGAGGTGCGTTATTTTTCGCGCGCATCATTTTTGTTGATGATGATTTGCCGCACAGGATCCTCATCGAGAGCGAGCAGCGCAAGCGCGGACACAGAGCCCTTAGACTCGAGGGGAGGAAACTCGACAACCCGGACGAAAATCCTGGGGGTTGGTGCTGCTAGATGCTTATTCACTCGCCGATCATCATTCCTTCTCTGCAGCGCCCGTCTTTCTATGCACAACTCCGACGAGATCCCGCGCGGCGGGTCCTCAACATTCGCTCGCCCAACCAGAAAATGCAAAAGCCCCGCTACGCATCTTGTCTCCGGAGGTAGTAAAGTCTCTTAGAGTTTTAGCATGCTCCTATTATTTTTGCCGTCAGGGTGGGATCCGGAGGGTGGTTCGGCGTCCTCAGGGCTGTGTACCTCTCACTTAATCTCAGATTGATTTTATTTACTTTTTTTTTTTGGGTGGGAACCAGCCTTCGAGAGCATCAAGAGTCTGGACCGTGGCTGCCGTGAGCGACGCCTTCGCGTCGGTCTCGCTGTGGTTTCCTACTATTGCTCTGTAGACGAACGCGAGCGGCCCGCTTTCGAAAATGATCGGGGCATCCTATGCTCGTGGCGATTAAATCTCTTGGCAGACTAAAGCTTACCGTTTGAGCAAAGTGGCCGCAGTCCGGTGAGTCGTGGATCCTCGAGCCTGGGCACTTGGCTGCAATGGCTTCGCAATTGTCCTTGCACAGATCCCAGAGCACCGAGCGGCCGTTGCGCCACACGACCACGCGGCCTGGTTGAGCGCGACTCTCGATTGATTGATGGAGGCGCGCACAGAGACGCTGGAAAACGAACGAACGGAAGTCGGCAGCGGCTTGACGAAGTCACGGAAGCGCAGCGGATACATGGCGTCGCCGTTGCCCTCGAGCCAAGGATCATAGAGCAGGCAATAGGAAAATCGCGAACCACCCGGACCCAGGACCTTTTTGGTTGAGCGAGTGACTTAGAGATATTATGAGAGCACTCACGCAGCTGATGGCAGAGGCGCCGCCGAAAGATTGCCCCAGGACCGCGACGTCGGTTCCCGAACGCGCGAAGGACGGCGGCACGCCAAGGTGTCGTACGAGCGCTTCGTTGATTCCATCGAGCGCCGCCTGCCGGAATTTCTCGAAAAAAACGCTGCGAGAAACTCACGATAACTTCGAGGCAGCGTTGGTCGCACTGCGCCCGCCGCCAGGCAGCTTTCGCAGCAGGGACGTCGTCGAAGTCATCGACTTCGACCGGCTTATCTCTTTCCCAGCTGACGTAAGTCGCCAGGGTTTTCTTTCGTCCCGCGTCGTCGGTCGCCTCGTTGGCCACGGCGAGGCACGCCGAACCGTCGCAGTGCTCAACGGCGAGGGTCACGGCGCCTTGGCTCGCAATCTCCACGACAAACGTTGAGTTGATGTGCCGCCACCCGGTGAGCGAATGTGTGAAGACCTGTTTGTTGCGCCAAAATCATTTTGATGACTCGTTGATTTCAGCGCTGGTCACGACCGCCGTCGGCCAGCCATTGCCATCGGGGGCCTCGAGTGGCACCGCACCCACCGTCGCATTTACCGTGGCGTACCCAGTGGCTGCAGGACCCAGCCCACTCATCACCACCTCCCCGAAGCTGGCGCCAAAAACATCAGCCAGTTGACTCCGGCCCAGGGCACCAGCATGCTCGTTGCTTAACCAGCGAAGCGAGGACTCCTTCACGCTAGTCTCTGTCGAGGCCTTAGCTGCTGGATAATAGACGACCACAGGTACGATGCCCGCAGGAGACGGCGCGCTCACATCAATCTCGATGGCACCGACTTCGTAAGGACCCGTCGGTTGTGGTAACATCTGCCTGCGCGTGCTTATTCGACGCCCTTTCGACAATCCTTTTCCTACTGACGTGGAAGGGGTGGTTAATTCATGCAGAGCGCGGAGAGCACCGTCATTGGCCGAGCTGGTTTGATCCCCCAAAAAAATAAAATAAGGGTAAGTCTGCTTTATGTTTGGTCCTTCGATACAAATCTTCGCAGGCACGGTTGGTTGGGTTGGATTATCATCTTGACGCGACGCGCCTCCTGGTTGGTTTGGTTTGATTCATTTTCGCCGACCTACGCTTTTTTTGTTGGTTTTGTTTGATTCATTATCTTCACACGCCTATTTTTCTTTTTTTTTTGTTCTCTTCGCCCACGCATTCCTGAACCGTATGGACGAGACAGCTCGCGCTGCGTGCCGGGCGGAGTTGAAGGATTTGAAGGATTTGAAGGACCTGTTCGACGAGAAGTTGCTGACCCAGGAAATGTACGACGCTGCCGTCGAGGAAATCCTAAAGAAATACGCTGCAGAGCCTGCGACGCGCCGGCAACGGCAACGGCACCAGCCCCGGCACCAGAACCGGCACCAGAACCGGCACCAGCGACGACAACGGCAGCGGCGGCTCCGGCTGAAGCCGCTGCACCGTTTACAACGAAGCGACATGCAAAACCGTCGATTGAATCTTTCTTTGTTGGTCCCAGGGCGGGTGTTAGAGCGCCGGCCATCGCCGTGCCGCCATACGAATGGGAGGAGAGCAACTCAGAACGTGTTCGTCATCTCCATGCCAAGATTTTTGGCCACAATGATGCGCGTCGCTCTGAAGAAACGGCGCACGTGGCTTGCGGGCCCCAGAAGACGACGCGACCGAGAACGCTGGGTGTTGGTTTTGGTTGGTTTGGCGCTTGGTTTGGTTGGATTGCTCAGGTTGATTGCGTTCCCCTGGTTGGTTGGGTTTGATTTTCTGGGATCATAATTTTTCGGGACGTTCGAACGGCCACCTAGTTGGAACGTCTCGTCCAATGACGGTACCAAGAGCTTTTCCATGCTGGGATGCTCAGTGAGCAAATACCGTCAACGCGCACGACGAAAGGAAGGTAGAAATAAGAGGTGTCTCAGCGGGAGCAGGCTTCGCCACCTTGATAAGCAGGCTTCGCCACCTTGAGTCTACACGCACGACGAGACTTAGTGGCGAGGCACGAGTAGAAGTGACGGACCAAAAGTGCGCGGCAGCCTATATTATTACTATTGTTGTTGTTGTTGTTGTTATTATGGTTTGCAACTCCCAGGCTGAAAGAGCCAGAATGGATGAGCGCAAGGAAAAAAGGAAGGAGCAAGAATACAAAGGATATTCGCGAGGAGGGAAACAAGGATGAAGCAAGAACGTAAACTCTCAGAGGCAAAGGTAGGAAGAAGGGAGCAAGGCAAGGAGGAGCGACGTAAGGAGCTCAAAGAGGGGAAGGGAAAGAAGAAGAGTGACAAGCGGCAGGCGTGGTGATGCGGAAAGACACGAGGAGACGACACTATCTTATTACTAGTATGGTTTGCAACTCCTACCCCAACTGTGTGATTTTGCTTAGTGATCCTGGACCGGCTCCTGCGGTCCAGCCTGGCTCCCGTGCCCGGGAGAGGCACGAAGTTAGTTAGTTAGTTAGGTTTGCAACTCCCAGTCTCAAAGAGCCAGGATGATACTTGGGCGAGCAAAGCCGGCTTGCTGCGACAACAATCCCGGTGTCCTCTCGGGCAGTCCGCACATATTCGTCGCCCAGTTCGAACAGCAGGGGCTAAAGAAACTGCTTGGGATGTTCCTAACTCGTTGACTCAGAACACTACAACGACCGCCTTATTTTTACGACAATACCCCGCGGGTAACGTGCGCGCCTCTCAACCAGTCGCGCGCCCAGCCGTGTGCCGGCTCATTCGTTGGCGTGTAGATCGTCGTTGCCACCAAAGAGCAGTCTGTATGTGTCCTCGTCGTCCATGGCACCATCGCCTCAGATTTTACTGTTCGAGGCTGGATCTCCACAGGCGGGCAGGAATTTGGTTGATGACGTGGAGTTGACGGGTATCGAGAGCCCCGCCGCCGGCTTTGTTGATCTCAGCTTGATGTTGTTGGTTAGGGAGCAGCTCGGTAATGATCATCATCAATGGCTTTCAGGAGTTCACGGCCCAGGCCCATTCGCGCGGCTTTTCTGCTCGCACGACGCAAGTTCGACTATATGTTGCGACACTCCTCACGAGTATCCCTGACGGACATAACGACCTCCCGCTCGATCCTAGTCGCGTGTGGTTCCAGAACGGTCCGACCCTGTTTCGGCTTAGTGCGACAAAAAAGGAAGGGTGGAAACGGAGTTCGGATAAATTTATAATCTCGTGATGGCGCTACGACAGCATGATAATAACGCGTGTACCAGAAAAGGAACAGCCTACGAGGAAACCTACGATGACGTCGTCGTCGAAGACAGGGTAAGAGCGACGTAGCTCGCTCCTGGTTGGTTGGGGAAGTAGCACGCGGATCCCCCTCCGAATACAAACATCAACGCAGCAGCGATGATGTAATCAGGCACTCTTATGACAGTACTAGTCGGCGGAACAAACAAGAAGACAGACGGCAGTTGGGGTGCGTCGGTTAACCAGACATAGCGAGGGAGCGAAGATCGAAGAAACACAGTAAAGATGGCGGAGAGTGGACAGTGCGCACACAGTGTGGATGAAAGAAAGAAAGAAAGAAATAAAGAAAGAAAGAAAGAAACTCACACTCCAGGCGCGCGATAAGACGGGAGTAGGTGATGCGCACGGAGCGAGAGAGACCACGAACGCGCGACGAAGGGACCGAAGACAGACACTAGGCAGTAGTTTCTTCTTCACGTTTGCGCTCGCGAACGAGAGACGAGGGGAGAGTTCTTTCTGTGGCGCGCCGTGCCGTGCGGTGACCACAAGAGCGGCAACGAAAGGCGCAAGCGCGGGGTACTCCGTTATTATAACGTTCGCGGCTATCGTCGGAATTGGCGTAAACCTTGATCACAACGGCGAAGGAGGGTCAGCGAGCGGGTTTCTTCAAGCGGATGGTCTCGAGGTTGTTGAGGACGGCGTGCCTGCGAAGGAGGAGTGAGCACGGAGGAGAGAGAGATATAACAACGGTCGAACTTACTCGACGCGCGCTTGGCGACTGCGATCGAGGCCCGACGCGTGGTCCTCGGGAGCCTGCGGCGTGTCGGCATTTTGGTGCCTCGGGCGGTCGCGGGTGCCGAGGTATCCGTCGTCGGCCAGGGCCTGGAGGAGCTGGGCGTACTTGGTGCGATCGGAGGATCGCGGAACGAGGCGGTCGTAGACGAAGAGGCAGGCGTGGACCATTGCCGACGCCGGGCGCGTGGCCTGGTGGTCGCAGGGGACGAGGAGCAGCGAGGCGTCGCCGCCGTGGGCGTCGTGCAGGGCCTTGGAGTGCGAGGGCGAGACGAAGTCGTCGCGCGCGCCGTGAACGAAGAGCACGGGAGTTGCCGAGTGGCGCATGTTGGCGACGTGGGCGATGGGGGAAACGTCGTAGACGTCGAAGCCCGCGCGGTGTTTGACCGAGCTGCGTACGAGGGAGAGCGCGGCCTCGGTAATGGCCGAGAGGACGAGCTCGCGGGCTCCGGCCGAGGGTCCTCCTCCTCCGTCGTCGCCGTCGTCGAATTTCGCGTCGTCGTCGTTCGAGCGGGCGCCCGAGGTGCTCGTCGTGTTCCCGGCGCTATTATTGTTATTGCGGCCACCTCGACGGCGGGCCTTGGCGACGAGCTCGCGGCAGAGGTCGACCAAAGAGGAGTAGGGCGAGTCGGCGACGACGGCCGAGGCGTGCGGGTCTCGGGTCGAGGCGTAGAGAAGGGCCGTAGAGGCGCCCATGGATCTGCCCCAGAGCGCGACGCGGCTGACGAGTTTGCGTCGGCGGAGGTCGTCGACGACGGCGGCGACGTCGTCGCGCTCGAAGTGTCCGAGGCTGACGAACTCGCCGCCCGAGTTTCCGGAACCGGCGCAGTCGACGGCGCAGAGCGAGAGGCCGCCGAGGGCGAGGGGCCGAAGGAGCGAGAGGGATCCGAGGCGGCTGCAGGCGTTGCCGTGGACGTAGACGACGCAGGGCGGGCGGTCGTCGTCGCCACTTTTTGATGTCGGCGGCTCGTTCGCGAGCTTGGGCGTCCAGAGCGAGTAGCGGACCTCGAGGCCGCGCTCGTTCGGGACCGCGAAGTCGTCGCGGTGGACCACGACGGGGGTCGCCGGCGACGACGAGGAGGCTGATCTGGGGGGCGTCGCCCAGAAGGTCGACGTCGCCTTGGAGGAGGAGGAGGCGGCGGCGGATCCCGCCGATTGTCTCTGCTGCTTGGCGTCGACGACCGAGAGGCCGCGCGGCGGACGTATCGCGAAGTCGCGCGCCCCGAGACGTTTTTCGTCGAAGGTCGCCCTCGGCGGCCGGATGATCACCTTGACGAGGGCCTGGAAGGCGGCCTTGACCTCCGGGCCGGCGAGCGCGAAGCCGCGCTCGGGGAGCGAATCTCCAAGCTCGAGGCGAGTCGCGTCGTCGTCCGAGTCAGACTCGTCCGAGTCGAAGGTCTCGAGGACCTTGGCGGGCGCCGCGCCCTCCGAGCCGCCGCGCCGCAGGAGGAGCGGCTTGGACGCGTCGGCGGCGAGCTTGTTGTCGCTCGCCGAGCGGCGGGGCGGACCGCCGTTGGCCGTTGCCGAAACGCGGCGGTCCGCGACCACGCCTCGAAACTTTTTGACCAACCTCTCGCGCTCGGCGCGGGCCGAGGCGCTGCGCTGGATCCCCGAGGAGGACCCGTTGGCGGCCTCGGCGGTCAGCGTGACGAAGGGTCGCTCGGGGCCTTCGAAGGGGCCGACGGCGGGGGCGCAGACGACGCCGTTGACGCCGCAGTCGATGCCGCACACGAAGAACCGCGAGAGCGCGTTGATCCAAGTGACGCTCGAGACGCCGACGCGGTCGTAGTAGTCGACGCGGTCGACGCGCTCGAGGTTCCGGCGCGTTCCCTCGTTCCGCGCGGCCCTCCGCGCGGCACACAACGCCGACCACCAGCTCGACGTCGCGGCGGGCGTCTCGAACCGCAAGAATATAGATTCGCCCCGGCCGTTGTTGGGCCTTTTGGCCGCCGAGGCCACCGTCCGAGACGACGAAGCGGGATACCCCCCCCGGAGCAGGCCGTCCGATCGCGCCGACGGCTCGAGCCGGAACTCGAGGACGCACGGCGCGTCGCGGCGAATCTGCCGCACGGTCGACAGGTACGCCAGCACGCGCGTCGCCTCGGCCGCGTCTCGGGCGTATTGCAGCGACCGCGGCGCCGCGTCGCGGAGCTCGAGCCAGACGCGTCGCCGGGCGAGCCCGTCCACCGACGCGAGGCTGCCCCAGCCCGTTCTCGCGTTCACGCCCGTCGCCGCCGCCGCCAAGCTGCCGCCGGGGTTCCACCACCACGACGACTCGTCGCGACGCCGGCGCGGCTGCTCGGGGGAGCGCGCCCCTCGCGGGTCCTCGAGGCTTTCGTTGTCGTCGTCGTCGTCGTCGTAGTCGTCGTCGTCGGAGATCGCGTCGACGGCCGGCTCCTCGTCGTGGCTGGGCTCGCCCGGCGCGTCGTCGTCGAAGGGCGCGTCGGTCCTCTCCAGCGCGCGCGCGGGCCAGGGCGGCACGCACGTCGCGACCAGGAGGTCGCGCGCGGCGTCGAAGTCGAGGGCGTCGCGCTCGGTTTCGCGGAAACGTTCCTGGAGCTCGAAGTAGTCGAGCGGGAGCTTGGTCGAGGACGCGCCAGGACCGAGGCGCCGGATCTCGCGCTCGAGCGACCTCCGGTCGACGACGAGGGGGTGCCGAGACGCGGCCTTGCAGAGATCCACGAAAGCGCGCTCGTCGACGACGTCGTTCGACGCGCGCTCGTCGAAGAGCGCGCGGAGCGCGAACCGTTTCGCGATTTCCGAGCCCCCTGGAGGCTGGAGCCGCAGGTGGCGCCGGCCCGCGATCCGCGCGTGCTCGCAGTCCAAGCACCGCGTCGAGCCGCCCGATTCCCCCTCGGGCTTGGCGCACTCCTGGCACACCACGTCGCCGCACGAGGCGCAGTTCACGGGCGTCGCCAAACGCGGCGACGGGCTCGGCAGCGACAATATGGACGCGAGCGTCGCGCCGCACAAAGCGCAGCTCGCCGCCGACCCGATCGGTTCCATCATACCGAGCCGCCGCTCGTTCGCGTTATGCATCTCGCGCCGCAACATCGCCTCGGCAGTCGACCCGTACTCCGCGCTCGCGCACATTTCGGCGAGCATCGGGGAGCAGATCTGTTCGACCCGCTCCGCGAACGCCCGCGCCTGCGCATCGCCGTACCGCCAGTCTGCAACCAACGCGACCACGGCCGCCTCGCTCCGCGACGTGCACACCCTCCACCGCGCCTCCCCGCTCCACCGCATAGACGTGTGGAACTTCCACGACGGCTCCGCGAATGCCGCCGCCTGCCGCGCCGCCTGGGACATCGCGCTATTGCACCCCGCATCGGACACCTCCACCACCGTCGGCCTCTTCTTCGATAATGACTCCACGGGCACGCCGAGGGAGCAATAATAAAGCTTCGGCGCCACCTCGGGCGCCCATTCGCTCGTGAGCGGGAGCCCCGGCATCGACGATCAAGATCAAGATCAAGATCGATCTATCTATGGCTCGATCGATCGATCGATCGATCGATCGATCGATCTCGAGTGAGCAGGCTACCTAGTCGTCCAGCCGTGAGGCGCCGTGGACGGACGGACGCACGAGGGGGTTATTTTGATAAAGGGGAGAAATTTTTTTCTTCTTTCGGAACCTTTCGTAAACCTCCCTTCCCTCAACGGGTCGGGTGGGCACCCTCCTACCCAACGGGCCTCAACTTGAAAAACTGATTTTGGAGTCGTCGCCGGCGGCGCCGGCGGCGTTCGTCGTGCGAAAAAAAGATAATAAAGAAGATCGTGTCGTGGTGGTCCCACGATGCCGACGCTCACCGTGTTTTGGGAAGGTGCGCGACGTGTTAGTCAGTCAGGCAGTCAGTAACTCGGACGCAGGCACGGCCAACACGCTCAACCCCCCAACGACGCAGATCGGCCTCTTCGCCGCGGCGACTATGGCGATCGACATTACCCACGAAGGTGGGCTCCCCTACAGGCGCGAGACCTCGTTGCGATCGCCGCCGCGCGACCACTTCAAGATGGCCTTTGACGGCTGCGCCGTGACCAACGGGATGCTGGGCCTGTTGTTCGCCGTCGGCCTCCGCCAGCAAGCGCGCCGCGTCAAGACGCGCATCGAGCAGCTCCTCGCCGCCTACGGCCAGACCGTCAAGTGCAACGTCCTGGGGCTGAGCCGCGGGGGCGTGGCCGCAATTTTCCTCGCGCAGGCCCTCGAGTGCTACGACAAGACGGCCGTCGAGCTCAACTTGCTCCTCTTCGACCCCGTCCCGGGCGACCAGACGTGGTCCGGCTTTCCGTACACGGGCTCCTTCGCCAAGGACTTGTCAAACTGCGCGAGCCTCCGGCGCGTCCTCGCCGTCTACCCTCACGAACCCCTCCCCGACATCACCTTCCACGCCCCGCTCCTCTGCGCCTACCCCCGCGAGTGCGACGTCGAGGAGGACGTCACGCTCGGCTGCCACCAGGGCGCGCTCTTCGCGACGCGACGATCTACGCACACCGTTCACCGCGCCTCGAACCTCTCCTTTCGCCGTATCGTTAACTTCTTCGAAGAGGTCGGCACGCCTCTCGACCTCGACTCGTACTTTTCCTACCAGCCGACCGACACGGATTGCCTCGCGATTTGCCGCGAGGCCCTCGCCAAAAACCAAGCCACGCGACGCAAGCCCCACGATGGCACGGCCAGGGGCCGCCTCCTCGTCCGCAGGTCCGTGGGCCTTTTTCTGAACAAGTACCACAAGGCCCTCGAAAGCAAGCACGAAGACCACATCGACGACCGCATATTCAGGGAAACCTTCCGCAAACCCCAGTTTATGCTCGACATTGAATGCCCGGACGCGCAACGAGCTTGCTTCTGATGAGGAGGCACCTTACATCGCAGCACGCGCGGTGCGGACTTGACGCCACGAGCTCTCCACGCCACGTGCCTATTTTTATTATTATCATTGAAGCAGGATGGGGTCGGCTCGCGGCAACGACGCCGGAACAACAACGAGTGGTATTCTTTAGCTCTCTCGTGCGTGCGCGCTCTCGTTGCGTGGTTGTAATAGTAAGAGGGAAATGTACGACCGTTCTAAAAGGCAGTCTTGGTGGCGCGCTCTCATTTTCTGTTCCAGCCACCTCTGAAAGAAAAGTGGAATCGAAAGTGTCCACTTCAGACGGGGGCGCGTGTTGCATTAAATGAATTCTCAGAACTTTAAACAACAGGAGGAGAAGAAGAAATAAAAGGCTGATGCGAAGAAACGTGATGGAGATATGAAGGAATTCGCCGACTGCGGTTGCGATGGAGGACGGTGCCTCATGAATCCTGAGCCTTGCGAGGGCATCCGCCCTCCCGGCGTAGGTTGGCACCTATTCGCCTCCCGGGCGGGCCGGTTGGCAGCCGGAACGTTCGCAGTGGGACGGGGTATGGCCGGGGGGTGAAGACGGAAGGTTATCGGCGAGTTGGTTGTCAGTCACATCGCGGTCTCCTCGTCGCATTGCGACAAGCTTGATGGTCACTCTCCGCCGACCGACCTTTCGGCGCTCCTCGTCTACAGGCCCGTGATTCCGGACTGGCTCCTGTCGGTCCGGCCTGGCTCCCATGCTCGGGAGAGGTCTGAAGTTAGTTAGTTAGAATGAATGAGCCTTTAAGATCGCGCCTTCCCCAGCGCCACGCGGTCCAGCGCGCGAGCGTCGCGTATCCCGTAGCAGCGCGCCGAGAACACGCTGGAACGGGATTAGTCAAGGTCGAAGAGGCCGGAGGGGGGGCCTTACTACTAATCGACAGATGTTTGTCTGTCTGTTTGTCCCCAGGGTTTTAGGATCAAACGAACAATCCGTACTCAGAGAAGTGAGGAAGGTTAATAAGGTGATCATCCAAGCCGTCTACGGCGACCTCGCAGACTATTTCCAGACCCGCGGCGGCACTTTCAGCGCGCCATTCTCACGCCCCGTCGAAATAATGTTGTCGATGCTGACAACGCGCGCATGACCGCGGCCTTTCCCGGAGACGAGGCTTCGGAGTTCTTTTCGGCCGACTAGGTTGGGTCGGAAGACGGCGCCTCGCTCTTTACAGTCGAGTTGTCTACTCCCTGACAACCAACAGCGTGCTGACTTTGAGCGCGAGCTTAAGGTCTTCGCAACCTCGACCCGTCGCACGGCCACTGCAACGGTACCCGATACATCATCAATCGTGTCGTGCCACCGAGGCTCCTCCCACCAAATTTGTATCCCTTTAGCCCCGCCTACGCCAAACGATCAACAAGAGCCAGGGGCAGACGCCCCGCAAAGTTGGCGTCCTCTTGCCCAAGCCCGTCTTCTGCCACGTCCAGCTCTAAGTGGCTCTCTGTCGAGTCGGCGAGTCGGCAACCCCGAGGATATCCTCTTCTGGGTCGACGACTCCACCCAACCCCACACGTGCTGCGCAATACGGATAAGCCCCGTCCCGGCGTCTACACGCGCACCGTAGGTGAACTTACTGGGACCAGGTGAACTTACCGGGGTTTGAGATTGGGACTAGGTGAACTTAGTGACCAGGTGAACTTACTGGGGTTTTTAGAGTAAACGCGAAGGTTAGCGGCGTGTGCGGATCAAAGCAGCTTAGATTGGCGGGGGTGAGAGCGACGAGCTCGAAGGAGAGTGGGTGTGAACGCGAGTGGGTTTGCGCCGGGTTAGACTCACTTAGAGATTGGGACTAAGTGAACTAACTGACCAGGTGAACTTACTGGGACCAGGTGAACTTACTAGCGTTAGAGATTGGGACTAGGTGAACGAACTTACTGGCCTCCACTTGTATCCTAATAACTACTAATCGACAGATGTTTGTCTGTCTGTCTGTCTGTCTGTTTGTTTGTTTGTTTGTCCCTCGATTTAGGGTAAGGATCAGGTAGGTGCGAGAGTAAGGATCAGTTAGGCGCGAGAGCCAGACAGTGATCCTCCAAGCCGTCTACGGCGACCTCGCAGACTATTTCCACGACCCGCGGCGGCTCTTTTAGCCAGCGCGCCATTCTCACGCCCCGTCGAAACGATGTTGTCGATGCTGACAACGCGCGCATGACCGCGGCCTTTTTCCCGGAGACGAGGCGTCGGAGTTCTTTTCGGCCGACTAGGTTGGGTCGGAAGCCGACGCCTCGCTCTTTACAGTCGAGTTTTCAACTCCCTGACAACCAACGACATGCTCACTTTGATCGCGAGCTTAATGTCTTCGCAACCTCGACCCGTCGCACGGCCACTGCAACGGTACCAGATACATGATCGATCGTGTCGTTGTCACCGAGGCTCCTCCAACCTGTATCCCTTAAGGCCGGCCTACGCCAAACGATCAACAAGAGCCAGGGCCAGACGCCCCGCGAGGTCGGCGTCCTCTTTCCCAAGCCCGTCTTCTGCCACGTCCAGCTCTACGTGGCTCTCTGTCGATCGGCAACCCCGAGGATATACTCTTCTGGGTCGACGACTCCACCCTACCCCACGTGCTGCGCAATACCGATAAGCCCCCTTTCCGGCGTCTACACGCGCACTATAGGTGAACTTACTGGGACCACGTGAACTTACTGGGTTTGAGATTGGGACTAGGTGAACTGAGTGACCAGGTGAAACTGGGACCAGGTGAACATACTGGGGTTTTTAGAGTAAAGGGTTTTTAGAGTAAACTCAAAGGTTGGCGGCGCGTGCGGATCAAAGCAGCTTAGATTGGCGGAGGCGAGAGCGACGAGCTCAAGGGAGTTGGTGTGAGCTAGGTGAACTTACTGACCAGGTAACTAACTAAACTTATACGAAACTTACTGGGACCAGGTGAACTTACTAGCGTTAGAGATTGGGACTAGGTGAACGAACTTACTGGCCTCCACTTGTATTTATTTATTATATTGCAGAAATTATTATATTACGAGAGAGGGTTAGCATCTTAATTGTAACACAAGAATGTTCGCAGGTGTTCTTCAGAGAACGTGGTCAAGGTGAAGTTCACTTAAAAAGTAAACGAGAGAACGGGCGATGGAACGCGATGCGCCATCTGTTTGTGCGATGCCGGCAGAGGAAGGCTCGACATGTCCCGATGGTCGATCTGAGAAGTTAGAGGAACCAACGGAGAAGATGGACCGTTCCGCGTCGCCAGCGTGGTACGATGCCGCGCGCCATCTGCAGGAGCGGAAGAAGATGCTGACGATCTTGGTTGCGCTGTTTCGCCGGAGCCGGAAGGCGACGACAAAGCTCGCGCCCCTCGTTCAGCGGGTGGAGGGCGTGCTGTTCGTCGAGGCGACGTCGCTGGCCGAGTACCAGGACCGCGCGAGCCTCAAACATCGTCTAGAGGCGATTCACGGGCGTGCGTTGAGCCAGCAGCGCGTCCGCCGCGCGGCGCGGGCGAGCTTGATGAACTCGCTCGCGGCCGAGCACGCCGAGGCACACGCCAATCTCGTGCGGGGACTCCAAAAATCGAGCAACAAGGCGAACACGGGGGGTCGGAAGCACGACGCTTGCGCGCTGTGCGGCGAGCAGAGCCTCTTCTTCCGCGCGCCCGTGGTTCGGTGTAGTAGCTGCAGCGACCGGCTTCGGAAAAAGGCGAGCGTCTACAGCGACGGGAAGCGGACGCTATGCCACGCGTGCTTCCGCAAGGTTGTTGACGGAAAGTCAGCGTTGCGTCGACTGGCGTTCGAGAACGAACCCGACGAGGAGCCGTGGGTGCAGTGCGCCTCGTGCAAGATCTGGGTCCACCAGATCTGCGGTCTGTTTAACGGGCGGACGCAGGGTGATGTACCGTTTTATTGCCGCGGCTGCTTCGCATCCAAATTCCCGCGGTGGTCGAGCGAAGCGCCGACGGCGCGAGTGCTGCCCGAGAGCGACCTGTCGACGTTTCTCGAGCTCCGACTCCGATCGGTTTTGGGCGCCGAGGCGCGCGTCCGGGTGCGCGAGGCCTCCAAGACCAAGGAGTCGCACGCGGTCAAACCGCGGTTCGCGGCCGCCCATCCGTCGTATCCGCGCGCGTTCCGGGCGACGGCTCGCTGCGTCGTCTTGTTCCAGGAAATCGACGGCGTGGACGTCTTGCTGTTCGGCATGTACGTGTACGAATACGGCGCCGACTGTCCCGAGCCGAATCGCGGCCGCGTATACCTGAGTTACTTGGATTCGGTCAATCACTGGCGCGGGGCGGACCGCACGAGGGTCTACCGGGAGCTTCTGGTCTCCTACTTGGAGCACGCCAAGCGTCGCGGCTTCCACGCCGCCCACATCTGGGCCTGTCCGCCGACCAAGGGCGACGACTTTATCTTCTTTTGCCACCCTCAGGACCAGAAAATTCCGACGAAACAACGATTAAAGGAGTGGTATCAGTCGCTCCTGGAAGCGGCCCGCGCCAGAGGCGTCGTCGCGCGCGTCTCGACCTTCTGGGACGCGTGCTTCGAGGGCCGCAGCAATATGTTGGACATCCCGTACTTCCAGGGCGACTACTGGACCGACGCGGCCGAGGATTTCCTCAACGACGTCCTCGAACCGCTCGCCTCGGGCGGTCCCACGAAAAAGAGGCGGAAAGTGGCCGTCGACGAAGACGACGACATGATCTACGACGACGCGTACGCGCGACGGCACCGCACCGTCGTCGATCCGCCGCGGCAGCCCGATCTCAAGGCCGAGCTTGGAAAGTGGATGAAAATGAAGGGCACCAAGGACACATTTATCGTCGCGTATCTGCGCGACGACAGGGCCCTCGTGCTCGCCGATCCCGACGATAAGATCACGATGCGATCGGCCATCTTCGCGACGCGACAACACTATCTCAATTTCTGCCGCGTAAACCATTACCAATTCGACGACCTGCGCCACGCCAAGCACTCCTCGATGATGACTCTTCATCACATGCTTCATCCCGAGGTCCTCGACACCCTCGACCACCAAACGCCGTCGCCCCCCGACGACGACGACGACGCGCTCGCGGTCGAGCGTCCGCGCGACGTCTGGCGCCTGCGCCTCCTCGAACACGCCGCCGACTGCAAGGAAATCGAGTGCACCGTGCCCAAGTGCACCAGCATGAAAAGCTGTTTGCGACACGTCCTTGCGTGTCGCGCGCGGGACGCCGAGTGTCCTTCGTGTCGCAAGGTCGTCGCTCTCTTGAACTATCACGCGCGCGTTCGCGGCACCGACGCCCTCCGTGCCAAATTCGTCCTCGATGAAATTCCGCCCAAGCGTCCACCTACCTCTGTTGCACGCCTCCTGGGCGAAGACGCACCAGGAGACGATGACGACAGCGCGGTGCTCGCCGAGCGGGTTGCCCACGCGCTGCGCTGCGACCACGCCGAATGCGAGGCGACGACCTGCTCGCGCCTCAAGGCGGTTCTTCGCCACCGCAACCACTGCGACGAACCAAAGGACCGCTGTGCCGACTGCCGCGACGCCTCGATTCTTGTGCGCAACTACAATCACCACTGCGCGATGCAGCACCACGTCCAGCACGTCAAACATGCTGCGACCTGCCACAAGCCGGACTGCGATGTCGCTAAATGCAACGAGCTCAAGGCGCTCCTCCGTCACCCGAAAGCCTGCGACCACCGCGACACCTGCAAGCAGTGCGACTTGGCGCGCTCTCTCATGGCCATCTTTTTACGCCACCGACGACGGGGCACTAAGCGACCGGCAGAACTCCGGGAGCCCTCCTAGGAGCCCACCATGTGTATACAGTAACACCCCCGCATCAGGAGAGCGAGAACCCACTCCTCCCATCATCGACCACACAGTCCTGACGTGACGAGACACCCCCCTTGTTGCAATTTTGTAGACTGACTGATGGCATACTGACCGACGTAATTTGACTGATAAAAAAGCCCGAGCCCCCCATCGATTCCCATTGGGCCGGTAGTGTCGTTCGCGGCGGCGGGCTGGCCAGTCTCGAGGCAGCCGATTTTGTGCTGCCTGAGAGCTGCTAGCTCTCTGCCATTCGCCTTTCTCTGCCATTCGTTTCATGCCGCTGCTGCTGTCACGCCCACAGTGACGTGATAAAATCCACAGCCAAGGAGAGTGCTGCGGGTGGGTACATAAGATTTGCAATGAGCCGTACCACCATGTGGACGATGGTGTCTATCAGATACCACTAACGACGGAGCTCTAGCACCCGTCGACACCATCAGGCGTTGCTGCCGTTCGCCAAGACGTGGCCAACAAGGCGGTCGTGTGCCGCCTGTGATCGGTCACTTCAGCCCCACGGATTGTCATCATCGCGCGGCGTGTCCAGGCACAGCTACCAAACAGCGTGTCGTGTGCCCTATTCCAGACTGCTTGCTTGCTGACAATGGACAAAACAAACAATTACCCCGTAATAAGGTACGCTTAATTTTTTAATGTTGTTATTAAAAAACGGCCTTAATAATTGCAGAAAGGCACTTTTTTTTCAGGACTGTACTTATTATTAAGTTATTAGTGGCAAGGTTTCTCCATCTTTCCAGTCATTTCAATTGTACCTATTTTCAACTATTAGAAAAGGTCGCACATGCCAGAAGAAGAAGAAGACGTGTGTAATTTAAGTGTGTGTAATTTAGTCATGGGGCCCAATATGGTAGATACGGGCATATGGAGATGTGGGCCGAGGTTTAACGGGTTCCGGTGGTGTCGCAGAGATGCGTGAAAGGCTGTTCGGTAATTGGCGGCAGCCCCACACGCGGGGATACCTCTGGGACAACCTGACGGCGGGGTTGGTGTTCACGACAAACACGTACCTAAATCTCGGTCTCCTGCGCGCAGCGAGTGCGTTGAGGCATTTATTAAAAAGGCGTTGAGGTGCGTCTCCCACGCAGCCGAAGCCGCGGGGTGTAAGGGAAACCCGAGCGACGACGACTACACGTGCTCATCGTCGACGAGGGGACTGTGCGTTGGCGTCGTACGTCGCGTGACGGCTTTTGGTCGCGCGCAGGAAACCGTCGAGTTGGCTCACGGCCGTTGCGACGGCCGGCGCGCTTCTGGGGGCCGTGCTGACGCCGGTCGTCGGGACGTTCTCGGACTACAGCGTGCAGCGTCGGCTCGTGGGAGCGACCTCGGCGTGGGTGTTGGCGCTGGTGTCGCTGTCGCAGGCTACGATAACCAAAGCTACGTGGTTCTACGTCGCCCTGCTCCAAATTCCGTCGCTCGCGTCGTACGTCGTGCACCAGGGGACCGTCCTGAGTTATCTGCCCGGCTTGTCGCGGATCGACGGAAGCGACGACGACGACGAGAGCGTGCGGTTTAGGGTGAACGCGTGCTCGGTCGTCGCGGCGTTCGGGACGCAAATCGGCGGCCTCGCGTGCTTCGGCGTCGTCGCCATCGTCTTTGGGATTGGCGTGGTCAACGTCGCCGCGCTCGTGCAACTCATCGTGGGCATCGCGCTCGTCCTCATCTACCTTTTTATCTGGCACCCCTCGAACGGCTACGGCGGCGCCTTCGTGGACGTCCCGGCGCTCAAGCCGCTCCCGGCCGACCTCGTCGGCAGCACTAACGAAGCCGTGGCGCTCCTGACCGCGACCATACGCGAGCTCGTGAGCTCCTATAGGTTCCTCCGCGACCATTTCCCAAACGTCACGAGGTTCCTCGCCGGCTACGCGCTGTGCAACGCGTCTATGTCGTCTTTCGCCTCCCTCGCGATCGTCTTCCTCAACGACCACCTCAAGCTCGACCCGACGCAGACGATCGCCGTCGTGCTCGCGCTCCTCATCGCCTCCGTCCCGTCAGCCTTCGTCGGCGCCCGAATTATGAAACGCCACGGCGCCCGCCGCACCTTTTTGGCCATGGTTCTCGGCATGTGCGGCACGACCGCGGTCGCCGGTCTCGTTCTTCTCGACGCGAGCGCCGCGCTCTTGATCTACCCGTTCGCCGTCGTGTGGGGCTTTCACTTTGGCACCTACTACGCGGCGAACACCTCCTTTTTCACCCAGCTCGTCCCAATGCGATCAGAGTCACAGTTTATGGCCTATTTTTATGGCGCGGCCGTCGTCCTCAACTGGGCACCCCCGGCTCTCTTCACCGTGATTAATCAACTCACCAACGCGACCCTTCTCGTCTTCTACATCATTTCCGCCTTCTTCGCTGTGGCTTACCCCCTCATCCGTAGCGTCGACGTCGCCGCCGCGAAGCGCGACATCGCCGCCTACGAATCCGCGTGTGCCTCGTCCAACTCGGCCGCCAACTTGGCCGCCGAGGACTCGGAACTCGCCACCACCACAGCCCGCGACGACGCGGCGGCGGGCCTCTCCTCGAAATCGGATAAGATTGTGGCCAAAAAGGTTGAATCTTCTTCCTATTCTCCTGCTGCTGCTGCTGCTGCTGGTTCTTTCGAGCAGCAGGCTATCTCCCCAGTTTCGTCGGCGTCGTCGAGTGCTTCTGTTGATGGCCGCTTCCCCCGTACGTCCGCGGTGTCACCGCACATCGAGTCGCCCGTTGCCGAGTCTCAAAGTGCCCAGACCATCGCCACGCCGAGCTTCCACCGCGAACAAGACGGAGGGCTGCCTGCCTGACTGAGAGCCCGTGTGACTAGAGCTCGCTCGCCGATGGTAGGAAAAAAAAATGGATGTGCAGTTTTCTTCTCGGTGCTCTCTTTCTTCAGAGACAGCGGGGGTGGGAGAGTGGGCACTGAAGTTCGGGCGCTTTGATAAACAAACACAAACATCACCATCATCACTAGAAGCGCCGCGTTGCCGTCGTATATCGGCACGAGGCGGTCGGGACGCGAAAACGACGAGCAGAAATGTCCACCACCGCCGCCGCGACGAAAATTAATTAGGCGCCCACCCCCCCCCGTCAGCAGCAGCAGCAGCAGCAGCAGCAGCAGCAGCAGCAGCAGCAGCAGCAACAGCAACAGCAACAAATGGGGTAGGCTAGACGAAGCAAAGTCGGGCCACGCGAGGGGCGCCGCCGCCAGGTCATTATGGCCGACGCGCGTCTATCGGTCGCCAAAAAAAATGCCATAAGACGAGTACCTGCTGCTGAGGAGGGAGACGCAGAAAGGAGTATTGTTATTTCCGAGGAGGAGGAGGAGGAGGAGGAGGAGGAGGAGGATCGCGCGACTGATCGTCCAGAACCTAGTCCTCAAAGCGTGAGCGGCAAGAGGACGGCTGTCCACGGGGGCGGGAAGTCTCGTTTCGCCTCGAGCGGCGGGAGCGGCGCGGCGGTCGGCGCGGAGGCCGCGGGTCGGAAGCGGAGAGCGCCGTCGTCGGTGGCTCTCAAGTCGAAGGCGAGGGTCGTCGAGGAGGAGATGAGAATGGCCGCGGCGGCGGCGTCGTCGGTAGGCCCGCGGCACAGGAGCAGGCGCGGGAGAGCCAGGAGGGAGTCCAAGCCGCCGTGCCTCTGGGGCGCGAAAGGGCGGTCTACGCGCTGGGGGGGCGGCGCCTCGACGGGGTACCAGCCGAGATCGTCCAAGCTGAGAGCGATGGCGTTGTCGATGAGCGAGGCGACGACGATCGAGCTAGCAAAGGCGCAGGCGGAAACGCCCCAGCCCTTGAAGGCGCGCGGCGCGACGCCGACGAGGACCCACGAGCCTAGGAATTCGTCCAGGACGTAGACGGAGGCTCCGCTCTCTGATTTTTTTTTTCCGTCGGTGGTGACGGCGACTATCAGGGAGGCGTGGGGCTCGCGTCGTCTCGCCGCCGCCTGGCGGCGACGGAGCCAGGCCTGGGCGTCGCGACGGAGCAAATTCGAGCGATTCCGGAACGCGAGGTGCTCGGGGTGGCGCCACGCGGGATGGCTCGGGCGTCTCGGCGGCGGTTCGTCGTTATCGTCGTCGTCGTCGGTCGCGTCGTCCATCATGTGGAGGTCGGCGAGGGGGAAGGCGCGCCGAAAGACGTACGGGCGTTCGAGGACCGACTTCGTCTCGTAGCAGGCCGACGACTCGGTCGAAAAGAGGGCGACGTCGTCCGGGGAAACGTCGAGGCGCGAGGGCCGGGCGTCGACGCAGACGAGATCGAGGCTCACCGTCTCGCGCCACGGCCGGAGCGTCGGGAGCGCCGCCCATAGGGAGTCGTCGCCGACGGCCTCTTCGGGCCCCGCGGGAAAGGCGAGCCTGCGCGCGACGCGCCAGGGTCGGCGGTCGCAGTCGACCGCGTCGCCCCCCGGGCGGCGACGATGGCCGTTCTGGCGGCGGTACTCGGCCGAGGCGACGACGAGGCGGCCGGCGTCGTCGACGCACAACGCACGTCGAAAGTTCGCGGACGCGAGAGCGGGAACGGCGTCGGCGATATCGTCGTTCCGCCAGAGCGGGACGACCTGCCACCGCGCCGTCGAGGGGTCCCAGCGAATGGCCGTGCCTCCCTTGAGCCTGCAGGCCGTCGCCTCCTCGTCGTCCTCCGACCGCGGCGCGTCGAGCGACGCCCTCGTCGCCTCGGCGAGCGGATCGTGCGCGCGATGATAGACGAGGAGCGAGCCTCGGTAGGGCAAAGTCGCGACTTCGAGGGGCTTGGCCGTCTCGAGGGCGAGGCCGAGGGGCCGCCGGCTCAGCTCGACGAGCCCCTCGGCCCGGACCTCGCGCACGGCGACGGCGACCCCGGTCTTGGTCGCGTACGCGGCGACGACCAGCCGCGCGCCTCTCCGGAGCGACCGGAGGCGCGCGAGCCAGCTCGGCCGCGTCAGCGTCGAAGTCCCCGGCGTCATCGGGAGGAGCGCCGCCCCATAGGGCACGACCTGGTCGGGCGCCAGCGAGGGCCGCAGGGCCTGGTAGAGGTCGCGGCACAGCAACGCCGCCGCGACCTCGACGAGGCTCGCCGTCCCGAACGCGCTCGCGCGACCGCGCAACGCCCGGCACGTCGCCGACAAAGCGCAGAGCGAGCTCACGTCGCAGTGCCGGAGCCACAGCATCGTCGACGACGCCGACATCCATTCGAGCGTCCCGGGCAGCCGCGTCGTCTCGTCGACAATCCGCTTTACCCACGCGATGTAGTCCACCTCGCGCCGCGACACGCACGGCCGCGCGTCCATCGCGTTCCGCTGGGCGATCAGCGCGAGCGCCGGCCGTTGACGCGGCCTTCCCGGAACATACCCCTGTGCGGTGCTGGTCGCCATCCGCTCTTCACCTTTCGGCCTCCCTCACATCGTGAAATTAGGAAATTCTTTTCAACGGGCCGGCCCCAGAACGTTGCGCTTGGTTGGTTGTCCAACAACGGCAATGGTGGGATGCGCTGGCGCCTGCGCCCGTGAATCTCCAATTGCGGCGCCTCGACGAGGTCGCGGGGGCGGTCGCCATTGACGCGACATGTCGTCGTCGTCGTCGTCTAAAAAGAGCGCGTCGCCGGCGGAAGGCGCGATCGACGAGGAGGCGGGGGCCTTGCTCGGCGACGCGAGCCCTACCCACCACCGCCGGAGCGACTCCTCGTCGCTCCCGTCGTCGCCGCCGCACCGGAGCGCGTCGGCGCTCCACGACACCACCACCACCACCACCAACGGCGAGCTCAAGAATGTTCCCTTCAAAACCTTTGGAATCCTCGTCTGCGTCTACGTCGCCCCGCTGGCCTACGCGCTCGGCGCCGAGGGCGTCTACCACCACAAGAGCTCTGGCAGGCCGCTTCCGGCATACCTCAGCACGACCCCGAGCTTGGGGGCGATATGCTTGTGGCTTTTGCTCAACGCGGCCTCGTATTGCGTCCAGCGACGCCTCGCCTGTACCCTCGGGTGGAAAATGCACGAAAAAATGTCAGCGACGCACAAGGAAGACCTCTTCCGTATGGCTTACCTCAGCGGCCTCTTCTGCTTCGCCGGCCGCGTCGGCGCGAGACTCGATTCCCACCCCTTGGATTTTTCGCTCCTCCTCGTCCTCTACGTTTTCGCTTTTGGCCTCCTCTTCGAGATGGTTCGACACTGTAACATCGAGTTCACGAGGGACTGCGTCAAGAACTCATACACCCTCGGTTTCGCCTGCTTCGTCGTCGTCGTCCTCGCCGCCCTCGCCGTTAACCACTTCTCCCTCGTCGTCGCCCTCGCCGGCGACGAACTCCTCGCGACCCTCGGCTTGTGCGCCCTCGTCCTCGCCCTCCACGCGCTTCTCTCCGCCGCGCCCGGCCGCTCCTCGGCGCACTGGCACCACTGGTGGACCGGCGCCCTCGGGGCCTTATTCTGCCCTTTCGACTCGCTCGCATCCAAAATCGCCCAAGCCATGCTCCTCGGCATCTACCTCCACGGCGCCGCCCTCTTTGGCGTCGAGCCCTGCTTCACGCCCGACGACCCGCTCATCCCCACCGAGCGGACTTAAAAAAAAAGCGAGCAAGACCGACCGACCGACCGAACTCCAAAGGTACAAGAAGCAAGGTCGCGCGTTCGCGCCACCTTTTTGATATCGTCGTTGTTCTTTGTTGTTGTCGCTGCTCCCAAACTACTAAATTTGGGGAGAAGCTACAGGAGGAGGATGGCCCTTGCTTCGGACTTGTTGTTTTAATTCTCAACGACCTTCCCCTAGGTACAGCAGACTCCGTTCGTTCGCTCGTTCGTTCGTTCGACTCCCCCTAAAGTTCGGCGAGGCGATTGATTTCGTCGATCGCCGCCCGCAAAGCCTGCGGGCTCAGGTGGAGAGCGTAGAGCTTCTTCCCGCCCGGCACCTTCGCAGGGAGCGGGACGACGTCGCTCGCCTTGGCCGCGAAGCATTCGTCATCAAAGTCGTCGCACTCGAGGGGGGCGGCGGCCGTGGGCTTTTTCGTTGATGCCGCGGCGGAAGCCCCCCCAGCGACGACCACCACCACAAAGCCAACGATCGCGTCGTCGAACTGCGCCATATCTTTGCGAAGACACCGATAGGCAGCGGCCAGGACACGCGGCGGAACGTTGACGAACTTGCCGCGCAACACGAGCGCGTGCTCTCGCTCCGACGACGCGTTTGCTGCTTCGAGCGAAGCGACCTGCGTGACGATTGGCCCTCTGCCAACCAACCACAAACGACGTCGTACCGAGGTGGGGGGGGCGGCCTGCGCGAGAGTTTGCCTCGCCGCATCCACGCCCGCATTGGCACCGACAGCGTAGTGCTGCAACCGCACGATGGCAGCCAGGGCCACGACGTCGTCCGCGTCCGAGCCAGCCGAGACGACAGTCCCGACAGAAGCTGGGTCGCGCGCCGCGATGTCCGCCAGCGCGTCGCACGCTCGCACGCTCCCGCGGACCAAGCCAAGCGCACCACTCGTGCGCAACAAGCCGCGGATCGACTCGAAGTGCCGGTCTTGCGGATCGTCAAACTCGAACGTTACCTGCGACCGCACCGCTTTTCGCCTAGGCTAACAACGACGCACCTCTTCCGTTTCTTCCTCCATCACGCGGTCGAGCCGCATCGCCTCATCATCATCATCCTCATCCTCCTCGTCGTCGTCGTCGTCGTCCATCGTATCCTCGAGTCTTCCGCGCTTGGACGCCATCTGAATGATGCTAACTAGGGTAAAGGCGACGGGCGGACGGGTCACAATTCCCCTTGTTAAAAAGCGTCGTCTCGCTGGCGCCTCTTGCTGCAATTGCTCGTGGAGCGCGGAAGAAGAGATTGAGTTAAAGGATGCACTCGTGTCGCTGTGGCCTGCGGCGTGATCGCGACGGCGAGAACTCCGGGATTTGAATATCGCTTCTTGGAACCGCATCTCGCAGAAGTTGTTTTCCGTTCGCACTCTGAAATTATGCGGGACATGGCACGACGGCGACGCATCTCGTCTACAGTGCCTCGTGTTCCGCCGGGTTGCCATCCGTTCCCTACAAGTCAGTGCCCATTTTTTTGATGCACCCTCGGCCAGGTTACGCTGCAACGCGAACATCAAGATCCGCGTCGCGACCCACTACCCCATGATTAGCTCATACAACACTCTCGTGTCGTGAATCGAGCCCCTCGCGGTTGGAAGGAGCAACCCAGGGACAGAGCGTGCGCAACGCAGCGACCGTAGTAGTAACTGTTGCGCAACGTGCGGACGAGGCGGTATTGTGTCACTGAATGATTATCCTTATAGCTATTTCGTAGACAAGATCGTTACAGCTGTCCCTGGTCTTCACGCGACGCTCAACGATCGACTGGGCGGAGCGACGTTGAAGCACGTTCTCCGGCCACGATCTCAATTGCACGTGAACCGTAGTCGAGCACATCGGAGCTTGTCGTACTTCGACATGATGGCGTGCTTGGAATCGGCGCCCGAGTGAGATTTGACCGTTAGCGAGGCGTTTATGAACACTCGTAGAGTGTTCGAAGAACGCATCGGCCGTCTGCGACTGGCGGCAATGCTTAAGGCACAATATGCTATTACCCCGTCGACGATTAAATAGCGAACACGATTCCTACCCGTAAGCATCTGGGATTCGGAACATTCCGCGTCAATTGGAAGACTTGACGACGCACTGTGGAAGCTACCGGATCCGCCGAGAAGTACCTGGGCCCCGACATTGGGCGAAGAATGACTCCAGAGCAGAGGTGGGACTCGTGCAAGACGCGACGCAAACCTCGGGAAATGCGCCTTGTTTCCGGTGTGCTTGTCTCGTTCGTCAATTGTCTCTCCGGGCCGTGTGTGTCAAGAGGTCGATAGATTTCTTGTTCGACAGCAGTCAAGCCACCAATGCCTGGGTGAAACGTTCTCGGGAATGATTGGTGCCGTTCATAATAAAACCGTTCCACAATCGCTCGTGCTTGGATTTTGCTCGTAAGGTATCTCGACAACACTGAACGCCACTTGGGCTCGTCGACAACTCGCTCGAGCGCGCGTTGGGTTTATCCCAAAAGAAATGGAGAAAAAAACAGGATTTTGCAATCAATGAGTTGTGTTATAAACTCGTGGCCAACAGCACTTCTCGCTATGCTCGCGAGGCGACGACCTGTTGTTGATGCCATTTTACGAGGCTTTCTTGACAAAAAGCATTCCCATCGTGTGGTCCTACTCCGACAGCTTCCGATCGCTCGAGGAGGCGGGTCTCGACTACGAATACTACGCGGTTGACGACGTTGACGACGTAGCCTTCGAGGTTCGGCAGTACCTGAGACAAAGGCCACGAACGGTAATGGTGCAGCACGCCCATAATAGGGCTCCGATATATCTGAGACGACATCTGGGAGGTTCCGAAAGCGGAGGCGTGCCGTTTGGGGGAGAGGGCATCAAACGCAGGGAGCCGAAGGACATCAGGGGCTTCTGGCACACCTCGATAGGGCTGGCTACATTGAGTTGCATCATCTTCTTGGGGTCGACCTGTCGCTATGACGGTGCGTCGTTATTGCGCTTCACTCAGTGCTCCGGTCTCACGCCTGCGCAGCGTCTTGAAAGTTGCGCGGCGTCATTGTCCGTAGCTGCGACTCCCTTGTGGATTTCAGCAGCAACCGTGCGCGCCAATCTCCCCAACTCGAATAGTGTACCCTTGCACGCTGGATTCGTCTCCGTCATCATCTCCATTCAACACCGTCGCCTCCGTCCTCCCGTTGCGCCTCCCACACTCGGGCTACAAAGTCACGGAGTTCAGCGGGACCGCAGGGCGGAGTGGTGCGCCGAAACGGCGAGTGGAGCGCAACGCGACCGGATTGTTATTCAGACGAAGAAGAAGACGGCGGCTGCGAGTGGAGCGTTATCGGTCGCAGTCCAGTCCCAGCATCGGTACCATGGCCGCGACCTGGCTTGCGTTGTGATTGGCTTGTTCGGCGCCTTAAATATTGCTCCTTCTGCGCAACAGCGGAAGCGCGCCCCAACACCCACATACTGGAGGCCAAGCAACATTCGGCGGTCGCGCTCGGGATACAGTTAGAATGTGCTGCGAAGGCGTCGTGTCTGCACGGCTGCCTTATTAGCCTCTTCAATTGTGCGGGCTCCTTTGCGCAAGCGGCCAGAGCTTCGTCCGCACGCAAGAGTTTTCTACTGCGCCAATCTCTTTGAGGGTTTGGGTTGTCGCGCACAAGATCATGATGATGCTTCGAGACGGCTTATTAGTTGTCGCGCTTAGTTGGCAATGTGGGGCACGGCACGAATACGACAGGAGACAGAGTGAGCAGCCAGAGCCTGAGGAAATCATCGTGAGCCGCGAGCTGTACCTGAACGTGACTGATGTCGCCATGGTGCGTGTGACGGCAAATGATGCCATGAGGTGCTACGCAGGCTGATGCGCGAATGTACTGGGAACGAGTCGACACGCGCTGCACGGCGCGCGTCACGGAGGCGTGGTGAGTTGCGGGGTCTTCGTCGTTGAGTGGGTCGCGCAGGCCGGCGCACATCCAGCTGTCGTCGTTGTCGTCGTCGTCGGACAAGTCGGTGCCGCGCCTGTGCCGAGTCACGCTGGTGCTTGGTAGTCAAAATAGAAACGAGGTCGCACGTATCGACCAGGACACGGGTGAAACGGGTGTCGTGGTGGACTCGAGGCGAATGGCAGTCATGATGATGGTGGATAGCGTGGCGTACTTGAAGCTACCGGGCAACTGGCTAGCGTTCCTCAACAAGGCGGCTTACTGCCGGGCGACGCGGCGGCGCTTCTTCCTGTGGGTCGGCACGTTGCCCAAGGCTGACCTCGACGCGCGGCACCCCGTGCCTTGGATGCGGTGCGTCGAGAAGCCGGGCAACACGCTCAACATCCACAAGGCTATCGCGTTCCTCGCGTTGTTCGCGTCGCAGCGGAACCTCAGCCGCTCGGGGGTTCTCTACCTCGACGCCGACGCCTGGTTCTCCGACCTCGCGTTTCGACAGACCGTCCATCCCGAAGAGTACTTCCTCGAGTCTCGCGCTTTCATCTACGGCAATCAAAACAAGTTCGGCGGACCGAAGATACCCATGAACGGCGGGATACTCGCCGTGCGGGATTCACCGAGCGCGCGACGCTTCCTCGCGCTTTGGTGGTGGTCGCGCTGCGGCAAGCACGACCAGCTCCCTCTTTGGGCCACAATGTTCGCCACTTTTTCGGCAGCAGCTCCTCTCGCCAATTTTGCGGTCGATGCCACCCTCTTCGCCAAATATAGCAACGCGCACAACGAGGCGATCCGCAGCCTCGCGGCCGCCGCCCCCCGGCTCCGCGAAAATCTGCGCGATGACGCCTTCGACGGCGGCAATTTCGCGAAGACGGGTGTCCTTGACCGACCCCTCAATCTCCCGGGAGGCGTGCTCGTCTTACCCACAGCGCCTATTGATCGCCCCTTGCTTGGTGCTGCCCCGCGCCTACCAGCGCTCCGCTCCGACGTCAATGCGAGCGCCCAAACATTATGCTGCCATACGCGCGCCCGCATCAACCAGGGCGACGGCCAGTGCCGCGGCAAGGACGTGTGTGCCCACCACAAGTGTGCGCCCTTTCTGTCCGACCATAGAGCTCGCCGTGTGCTTAATAACGACTCGCGGTGATGATAGAGAAATCAGATTCCGTGGTTTTTAATGTCGGCTGCGAAGAGGAGGGGTGTGTGGTCGTTGAGGGTTGGCTTCGGTGGGCGGGTTGCGTGGGGACGTGAAGTGTTGCCTGGGAAGTGCAAATGCCCCGTTTAGGGGTCTGGGGGATTGTAGGGGGACGCGAGGGTTGCCTGAAAGGCGGAGGTATCCTGGGCCTAGCCGGGGGCATCGCCGAGTCGCGCGGCGGGCGCAGAGAGGACGGACCTCGCCCGTAGATTCTGTGGTTTTATTTATCTCGTGTACATGTGTGGGTGTGGGGAGTAGAATACTAACTCTTCCGGCGAAACACATCTCGATTTAAAGCACGTTTTGTATTTCTGGCAGGTTGACATTCACCCCCCTCACGACCCCGCTCGCACCCCCGCTCTAAGCAGTCAGTCGATTTTTACCCCCCACCCCTTTCCGGCATCTTTCACGTCTCCACATGCGCCCGCACCCCTGCTCGCACACCCCTCGCAGTCAACTTAACCACCCCCCCCCACTACACCTGAACCTTACACCTTCGCCTTTTCCCGAAACTCTCCAGACGAAGAGCCCCCTTCGGCGTTTTGAGTGGCAACACAACCAACGGAACGCCACAATGGTGCGGTGGGGGCTGTTCGCAGCCGCGATGGCCTCGGCACGACAGTACATCGGGTCTCCAAACGATGCGAGCGTGACGTACGACGCGGACGACGACAGCACGGCGCTGGCCAAGCTCCAACGACATCGACGGCCGCGGGCGCCGGTGGGCGTCGTGAGTGCGTTGTGGGGGTTCTCTTGGGTGAGCCAGCGCAGGTGTACGGCGTGAGCGGGCGGGACTACGTAGTGCGTGCGATGTTGAGCGCACAGTACCTCGCAACGCGCGACGTCCACTTTTTCGTTGGGTCGGAGCGCGAGCGTTCGGCGTGCGAGAGAGCCTCGAATCGAGTCTCCGCGAACTCTTCGTATTGGATGTGCGAGGACGCGACGACGACGAGGACCTTCGAGCTCGCCGCCGGTGGCGTGTGCTCGACGACGCTTGGCAATTCGGAGCTGTCGCGGTTCAGCTTCTCCCGCGTCGTGAAAATAGTGGCAATTATCGAAGCTCCGTTCCCGCTCGCGGTCTTCGTGGACTCGGACGCCGTGCCGTGCGTGCCTCTCGCAGAGCTGCGCGAGATGCTCGAGACGAACGGCGTCCCCGCCAGTCCGCGGTCGCGGCTCGGGCTGCTCGAACATTACGACGCTCTGATCGCGATGGCGCGCCACGCCGTCAAGAAGGACACCAAGAAGAGCCTCCGCCAAGTCGGGAGACCCCCGGCCTTTGGGACCCTCAACAGCGGGGTGATTGTGTACCGCAACGACCGACCCCGAGTCCACTCGCTCTTGCGCCACTGGCTCCGGCGCTACTGCTCGCACGACCACCCGTCCTACCGCGACGTCGCCGCCCTCGGTATCATGGACCAGCCCGACCTCATGCTCGCGCTCTACGATGCCGTCGCCTCGCCCGAGGGTTTTCGCCTCTACGTCGCTGGGCCGCACTGGAACATGAAAAAGTGGCGGGACGAGTACTTCACCTCCATCGGTCAAGACTGCTGTCCCGAGGGGGTCGGGATTCTGGTCGACCACGGGTGCCGCCTCAACAAAACTCAGCGGCTCGCCTTCTCGGCGCTGCGCCGCGCCACCAACGCATCGAGCGTCAGATGGACCGCCGACCGTCGGTAGGGCTGGCTCTGGACCCCCCCAACGGTCCAAACAAAAAATGACGATGGCGGTGGTGTGAGCTTGCTACGCTACGAATAAACAAGCGGATGGAGGTCGAGGCGACGAAGAAGCGGGGACTCGAGGACGCGGCGAGTGGCGAAGATGCGTCGAAAGCGCGAAAGCGCGAGGTCGAGGCCAAGACGCAGCGGTGGCGGACGTCGCGGATGGTTGAGGACTACGTCACCCTTGCGAGCGACCTCATGGTGCCCAACGTCAAGTTCGGGCGTTACGGGTTCGCGCCCGAGTTCGGCGAGTTTCCCGTCGAAAGGCCCACGCTCCTCGGGGTTCTCATGAGTCCGTGCCGGCGGCCGACGGTCTTCGAAAACTGGAATCCGCGGGAAATTGCTGTCTTCGAGGGCGCGATCGCGCTCTACGGAAAGGATTTTCGCACGATCCAGCGCTTCGTGCAGACCAAGAACACCAAGGAGATAATCGAGTTTTACTACCTCTGGAAGATGAGCTCGCACTACGCCGAGTGGAAGAGAAACTTTGTACCGGAGTTCCCGAGCCCCTACGGCCACGATAACCACGCCTCCTCCTCCTCGCGACGTTGAGCCTTCTGTCGTCTCTATTGCTGCTCTCTTTCACCGAACGACGACCACGACCATAACTATCCTATGAACGAGGCGAGGTCCCTGTCACGCATACTATACAGCGCTCCCAACCAGCTCGTCGACGACAACAACGATATAACCGGGACGTCGGCGTGTAATAAATATCTAATACGACGACGACGACGACGACGAAGAATAATGAGCCTCCGAGCTGCCGCACGGTCGCGTGAGCGTCTGCGCAATAGGGGCCTTGCGAGGGACGCGAACGTGGCGAGCGTGGAGCAACCCTCTCGCCTCCATCTCAGGGTCGCACGTTTGAGCGCATGGAGAAGACAACGGCGATGACGAGGACGGCGAGCGCCTGCAGGAAACGATGACGATCTAAGCCACTTGCGGACATACGGCGAAGGTGACCAAGCCCGGGTTTTTTTCAGTGGAGGCGTGGTACTTCTTCTTCTGGTCTTCGTCGGCCGCGTTGGTGGCGGCGGCGTTCGAGAGACCGAGGGTATCGATAATGGCAAGCGTCGACTTTTCGAGATTGAGGGTGTAAAAGTGGAGGCCCGGGGCGTTCACGGCGCGGAGTTGGTTGCACATGTCGACGCCGTAGGAGATCCCAAAGGCCTTGAGGGCCGCGTCGTCGCCGGCGAGCTCTTCGACCTTGGCCGCGAGGGCCGGCGGCACGCGCGTCTTGCAAAAGGCCGTCATCTTTTTGAATCCTGCGGCGGCTTGGAGCAACATGATGCCCGGGACGACGGGGCACATGATGCCGGTCTGGCGGCAGGCTTGAACGAACGCGGCGTACGTGCCGACGTCGAAGAACATTTGGGTTATAACGACGTCGGCGCCCGCGTCCACCTTGGCCTTGAGGTAGGCGAGCTCGGCCTCGAACTGCTCGTCGCGGCACACAAAGACCTTGCCGTCGTCCGTGACTCTACACCGCGCCTTCTCGCTCTCCGAGAGCTCGCCGACGCTCTCGACCTCGACGATTACGTCGGGGTGACCCTCGGGATAGCCGGCCACCGAAAGGTTAAAGAAGTCGCCGTGCTCGGCGCGAATAAACCGGACGAGGTCGAGGGCACACGTGAATCCACCCTCGATCGCTTCCCACTTCTCCTGCCCAATGGGCGGATCGCCGCGGAGCGCGACGATGTTCCGGACGTCGGCCGCCTTGCACGCCTCGAGCGCTGACACGACGTCCTCCTTGGCCACGTTGGTGCACGTCAGGTGCATGTTTGGCTCCAACCCGAGCGCCTTCAATTTCAACGTCAGGTCCAACGTCAATGTCGACGTCGACCCACCGGCGCCCCACGTCATGTCCACAAATAATGGTTCGGCGAACTCGCGCATCCTGTCGAATCGCGCCTCGAGGTTCGCCACGCCCTGCTCGGATCGCGGCGGAAAGTACTCGTACGAGATCCACTCCTCATTCTTCGCTGCCTTCTCCGCGATAAGCTCGGCGATCTTCGGCATCCTCTGTCGTCACCACTTTCGAGCGAAATACAGCGTGTGATGATGATCTCTGACGGGATATTCGGAAATCGGGGGGTTTTGATTTATTTAAGAGGGGGGTTGTCTAGTGAAGCGGAAAGCTATATGATGTTTCTTGCAAGATTCCAAAAATACCTCCAATTTTAACGACGTTTGGGGATCCAGGGGGAGGGGATCGGATTCTTCAAATAATATTGTCGGTTGGAGACGTCCGTCCCCGAGCTTGGGACGTCGACGAGTACTCCCTCCGGCAAGAGTGATGATAATCGCACGCACGAGCACGACTCTTGGTATTGGGTGGGCGGGTGGTTCGTTGTTGCAACCGAGGTGAGTAGTCAGCGACACACGATGCCGCTCGCATGCTTGATGATCAATCACCCCATGCTTTGCCTGGAAATGGACGTATGTCACGGTTGGAAGCTGTCGTCGGCGAGGATGACGGCCTCGGTGATGTCGGTCATTTCCCGCGTGATGTTGTCGAGGAAAACCCCTTTGGGCCCGAAAGCCACGGTGGCATCGATACGGACGAGATGCTTGGTCTTGCCCATGAGGAGGACGGCGGAACCAGCTGGCGAGCCCTTGATGCCAACGAAGGCGAACGGATACCGGTAGCCGATGCGCTCGATTGTTTGGGGCCCGCCGAGCTTGCGCAGCGTGTCGTAGAGGGTATCGCCGGGGGGGCGCTTGGCGGCGACAGCGGTGTCGGTGATGCCAACGACGACGACGCGGCCGTTAGGGAGGTCGTCGACAAATTTGGCGAAGCGCGCCGTCTCTTGGTCGGTCTTTTGATAGATGTTGAAGCGCTGGCGATTGACGTGGCGCTCGCGCTCGACGATGCCGTTCTCGCGATCAAGCTCGAGGTCGAGGACGTGGAAACCCGTCATGTTGGGCGTGAGCTCGACGACGGCGGGCTTGTTGGGCGTCGCGCTGGAGAACGACATCCAGCCGCCGCCGCGGGCCTGCGAGAGTCGGGTCGAGAGAGAAAAAAAAAATCATTCTGGGACGCACCATCGTGAGGCCATAACATTCGACGGCGAGTCGGTTCCGTTGCCTCGGCGGCGGGAGTTCTACGGCGCGGCGGGCTTGGTAGCTGCGACCAACTCGTCGATTGATACGGAGGCGCGGCGACGCGCACCGGAAGTATTTTGCGTTCTCGTCGGGGTCGAACTCCTTCTTGTCGATCCTGAATTTTTTAAAGTACGCGAGATCGACGTAGTCGGACGAGGCCGCCGTGAAACCCAACTCGACGAGGTCCATCGCGACGTCCTTGGGGAGCTTGTTGTACGCTTGGTGGCTGAAAACGATGAAGGAGATGCGAACGCCGTCGTACGGCGTCGTGTAGTGCTCCTCGTTTCCGTTGAAGAGCGCCCAGGCGTCACGACAATTCACAGTTCCCGCCCCGCCGCCGCCCCTGACCATCTTGAGGCCCGTCGTCGCGTCGGCGACGACGTCGAACACGTACTTGTCCGCGACCCACAGGTCGCCGCCGGAATGGTCGCCGAGCGCGCGGATGTAGCTCGGGCCGATGTTGTTGCTGTCGACGTGCTTTTTCGCCGCGTAGCAATAATTGATCTGAATGGACGAAAAGGGAAAGTCCTCGTCGATGCTCTCTCGGACCCACGCGGTGACGAGCCTGCGACGACGTGAGGCGGAGACTCGAGCGACTTTTATTACTTGGTGAGGTTTGGAAAATTCTCCGAGACGTTCGAGACCGACATGCCGATGCCGCCGAGCACGAAGACGGCGCCCAGCATCATCCCGCGCACGGGCTTGCCGTCTCTCGAAACGTTGGGGCGGTCTTGGTGCGGCCAGTCGTCGCCGAGTTGGCCGAGCGCTTCGACTACGGTCGAGTCGTCGCACCTGTCGGCGGCGATCGCCGAAGCCGCGATCGCCTCGGCCTTCTCGAGTCCTTTGGCCACGGTCGAAGATCCTGCGAATTTTTTCTTCCGGCGCGAGACGTTGGCGGCGCGTCCAAAGCCGCGCTCGCGGTCGGCGGCGTCGGGCTTGCGCGCCGCGTGAGCAAGATCGTCGACGCGCATGCACGGCGTCCCCGATGTCCACATGCGGACGTCGACGCGCGGCGCGCCCGCTACCAACTCGAGCTTCTCGCGCGCGGTTTCCATCGTCGACACCTCCACATCCTCGTACTTCTTCGCGCCCCGCGGCTGGTCGAACAACACTCGCACCTTCTGGATCGCATACATTGTCGTCACGCCCCCCCGATGGTGCATGATGACATGCCCGCGCGCGCTCTTTTTTCCCCCCAGGCGCACCGTGACCACCGTCCCGATCGCCCACATTGCCTGGGCACAGTACGATTCTTCCCGGCGAGGCGTCTTGTTCGGCAATGCCTCGGCCTCGACATTATCGTCCGCGACCTGATCGCTCTCCGGCGGCAGCTCGAGGCTACTACTACGTCCCACGCACGATCGCCGCGGCCGCTTATTAGTGCTCATCTCGTCGTCTCGTTCAAAATCTTCAGCAACCGAAAACGGTTTTTGCAGTCTAGACCACAGAATGCCGGGGGGGTGGTAGACAGAAAAAAGTAGTAGCCTAGTGTTGTCCTAGCGGTCGTCTCTCCTTCGGCTCTTTGTACCTACCTCCCAGATTTATTATTATCGCGCCATCGCCACCACTGTTGTGTCTGTTTTTTTTGTGTATGTATGAGGGGTCCTGGCGTGATGCGTGATTGAGGAAGGACCCGACGACGCCTGCAGGCGGAATCAGCCATCGACCGACCACGACGCAATAGTTGTAGTATCCGTTCGAAGCCGGAATTTGCTGTACGTTTGGGGAATGGTATACAACAACCCTAGCACAACAACAGGGGGTGGTGCGTCATAATAATATTATTATGGGGGCGTCCGACGACGAGAGCCAGGGGCTCCTCGCGAAGGTGGAGGCCAAGGTGCTGTTGGTCCCGTCGCCCATCAAAGTGCACCGGCGACGGCTGCGGCACGCGCACGCGGTGTTCGCGTCGACCGCCCTCGCGACGGGATTCTCGCTGACGTTGGTGGTGGCGTACAGGTGGCGCACCATTCTGTCGTCCATCGCCATGCACCACGAGACAACAGCCAGTGTTAGTGTCGTCGAGGAGCGCACGCACGTGATCGTCGCGATCGCGGACGACCTGGGCTACAACGACGTCGGGTGGGGCTCGTCGGACATGGGCGCGTGCACGCCCCACGTCGACGCGATGAGAGCCGAGGGGATCGAACTCGGGGCGCTGTACGGCGCGGCGACCTGCACGCCGAGCCGCGCGTCGTTACTAACGGGACGGCATCCCGTGTCGCTCGGCCTCCAGCACTGGCAGCTCGAAGCCGCCGAGCCGTGGTCGCTCGACCCGAAGGTCGCGTCGTTGGCCGAGACTTTTTTGGACGCGGGCTACGCGACGGCTCTGGTCGGCAAGTGGCACCTCGGGCACTACGAATCTTCGGCGCTGCCGACGCGGCGCGGGTTCGAGCAGTTCGTCGGGTTTTACGGCGGCGGCGAGTCGTACTACTCTCGCGTCGCGATGGGCGCCTGCGACGACGCGTCGTGCTTCTTCGACTTCGCGGAGGACGACGAGGCGGCGACGCGCATTCTGTCGGCGCCGCGCCACTCGACCTACGACCTCACCGAGGCAGCGCAGCAAATCGTCAGCGCCGTGACCACGAGGCCATTGTTCCTCGTGTTGGCGCTCCCCAACTCGCACTCGCCGCTCGAGCCGCCGCCCGAAGCTTACCGGTCGCACGAGGCCTGCGTCGCTCCGATCAAAAACCTCGACCGCCGCGCCTTCGCCGCGCTGACGGCGCTCTGGGACGACGCCGTGGCAAACGTCACATCGACGGCGCGCGCCGCGCTCGGCGACCGCGTGCTGTGGCTCGTCGCCTCGGACAACGGAGGGGACCCGTCGGCGGGGGGCTCAAACTACCCGCTTCGCGGCGCCAAGCACTATCTCTACGACGGCGGCGTCAAGCTCCGCGCATTTTTTTTCTCCGACGCGGCGCTTCTCCCGGCGGCCTCGCGCGGCAAGACCTACGCGGGCCTCATGCACATCGCCGACGTCGCGCCCACCCTCGCTTCTGCGGCGGCTCTGCGGTTCCCGACGCCCGACGGTGTCGACCACTGGACGGCGCTAAAGGATTCGACCAAATCCGACGCGACCTGGACCTACGCCGACGTCGCGACGCGGCGCAATACCTCCTCCTCGAGGTTCTTCCCGCGGAACGAGCTCCTCGTGACGATCGACTACCTCGACGCCAACCTCGATTATCTCGGCTTCTCGCGCGCGGCGATCGTCGCCTGCGACCCGCGAAACGGCTGTCTCAAGGCCCTCTACAACGTCGAGGAAGTCTTTTGGTACGAGCCGCCGCGCGACGAGCGCACCAAGCTCGCACTAAAGCCCTCCGACTTTCGCAAATCGAGTCTCTTTAACCTCACCAGCGATCCGACCGAGCGATACGACCTCTCGAAAAGAGAACCCGACCTATTCCAGGCCCTCCACGCGAAGATTTTCGACACTTACCTTCCGAAAATGGCGAGGGCCCGCAATCTCCCGACCGACGCCCGCGCCTACGATGCCTGGCGCGACAATCACGGCTTCGTCGGACCCTGGCTCGACGCGCCTCCCGACCCCTGTCTCGCGTCTTCTTCTTCTTCTTCTTCGAGGATCGCCTATGAAGCCGAGCTCGGCCTCCTCCTCCTCAGCGACTGCGCCTTCCTTGCCTCGGGCGACCACCACGTCCCGGCCAACCTCACATCGCCGCCGCCGCCGGCACCTCCTTCATCGGAGAATGTGCCACACCGCTAATAATAATAGAAATAACTGGCGCGACACAAACGACCCGACCGTCAGAAAAGTGTAATGTAAATGTGTGCCCTGTTTGCGTTCTGGGGGGGGGAGGAGGAGGCAAGCCACTTCCTCCTCGCGATCGATCGCGGGGGATTTTGTGGACGAGACTCATAATAATAATGCAGGCCACTCGGTCGTCGGAGGAGACGTAAGTAACACGTGCCCTCCCCCTCCTTCTTCTTCGAGGAGGACCGTCGCGTCTGTTTTTCTTCGCAAAAGAAAGACGCACCCCCGGCGCCGGAAGGAAAGGAGGAAGAGGGATCCCTGGTACGACGACTCCAACCACAACGACGACGACGACGACAACTTAGAAGGTGATGCATCCTGCAGCAGGAAACGGGGAGGACGACGACCACCTCAGGCGAGGTCGAACTTGTCCTCTTTGAGGAACTGGGTGTTTCCTTTTGAGGCACGCGCCGTGAGGAGTTCGCCGCGGTCGTTGCGCTCGCCAGGTTTGGCGCGCGCAGCGGGGTGTCGGTCGAGGGCGGGGGGGATTTCGGCATCGGTCTGCTCGAGGTACTGGCGGAGCTCGTACATGATGGCCTCGTCGGCGTCGGTGAGAAAGGTCGTCGCGATGCCGTCCTTGCCAGCCCGACCAGTTCGGCCGATCCGGTGGCAATAGCTGTCAATTTTGAGAGACATGTCGAAGTTGACGACGTGAGCAACGTTGGGTATGTCGAGGCCGCGGCCGGCGACATCTGTGGCGATGAGGGTGGTGACAGCGCCCTGCTTGAACTGTTCGAGCGCGTAATCGCGCGAGTCCTGGGACTTGCCGCCGTGAATAATAGCGCAGCGAAGACCCGCGGCCTGGACGAACTTGCCGACGAGGTCGCAGGATTTTTTTTCGTTGCAAAACACGAGGATCTTGTCGTCGTCGTGGGTCTTACGGCGGAGAAGATCGACGAGGGCGTTCTTCTTGGCCGCGTCGGTCGTGTAGACGACGCGCTGGGCGATGCGCTTGTTCTTGTTCGAGTCCTCGTCGCCGATGGCGACGATGGCCGGCATTCGCATGAAACGCCGCGCGAGTTTTTCGACGGGCGGCGGCATAGTCGCCGAGAACATGCAGGTAATGCGGAACCAGGCCTCGCCGCGCTTGGCGGCCTCTTCCTGGCGCTCGAGCTCGCCCTCGTCCTCGCTCTTGAGCAATCCCCCCATCGCCTCGAGGACGGCCGTCACCTGCGGTTCGAAGCCCATATCAAGCATGCGATCGCACTCGTCCAAGACGACGTAGTTGGCCTGGTTCAGCACGAGGTACTGGGTTTCGAGGCAGTCGTTCAGTCGTCCCGGCGTCCCGACGACGAGCTCGACGCCTTCGCGCAGCCGAAACGCCTGGTCCTCGACGTTCGCGCCGCCGACGACCGTACAAGATTTTATGTTCATGTACTTTGCGAGCTTGCCGATTTCCTCGTTGATCTGGTTCGCGAGTTCGCGCGTCGGGGCCATGACGAGGCCGAGGGGACCGTCGTCGGCGAGGTGCGAGATCCGGCCCGACGGCAGCCTCGCGACCCAGTCGAGCATCGGAATCGCGAACGCCGCCGTCTTGCCCGAACCCGTCTCGGCGACGCCGATGATGTCGCGCTGCTCGAGGCCGACCGGAATCGCCTGTCGTTGGATCGGCGACGGCTCCTTGAACCCGAGATCCCGGATCGCTCGCCGGATCTCGTCGCGAATCTCCGCCTCCTCCCACGTCCGGAGCGGCGCCGGCGCGCGACCGCCGCGCACGCGGATGTCGAAATCCTCCTTGAAGATGCGCCAGTCGCGCTCCGTCATTTCCTCGAGTTTTTTCTCCGACCAATGCGATAACGCCTTCCCGAGCGACTTGGTCGCGACCTTCTCGGCCTCCGCCGCGAGGTCCGCCTCGAGCCGGTCTCGCTCTTCCTTGCGTCGCGCCTCGCGCGCCTTGCGCTCGGCCCGCGCCACGCCCTCGGCCTCTTCGAGGGCCCGCTCCTCCGCTTGCCGCTTCTCTGCCAGCACCTGCGCAAAATTGTGCGCCTTGCGCTGCTCGCGCATGTCCAAACCGGCGACGTACCCGCGACCCAGCAGTGGCTGCACCGCGTGCCGCCGCGCGTACAACGGGTTCAGATCCGCCGACGTGTCCTCGCCCGCGTCCCAGTCGAACTGAAAAATACGAGCAAACTTCTCCGACGGCTTGACGATGCGCTTCTTCGTGCCACCCCCCGTCCCCAAGTACGTCTCGCGGATCGACCTGAGCTCCTGCTCGCTCGTCGTCAACTCGCTGCTCGACTTGCTCTCGCTCCGCTTCCGCTTGTTGTTGAGGTGGTTGTTCTTCGACGCACCCTTCGCGGGATCCTCGTCGTCCAGCGCCCGCAGCATCAGTCGCGCCGCGTCCTGCTGCGCCGCGCCTGCCGCGTCCCGCAACGGTGCCGGCTCGTTAAATCGACCTCCCCGCGCCCCGCGCCGCTTGCTGCTCTCGCGCTCCAACGTTGCCTGCCGTTCCTTGCGCTTCGCCTCCACCCGCGCCAGTGCCGCCGCCTGCCGCTGCGCCTTGGTCATGAACGCCGGCTTCTCCAACCGCTCCGCCTTGAACGACGACGCCTCCTCCTTCTTCAGCAACACTCCCCGTTCCTTCGCCACAGACCTCGCCGCAGCCATCGCCTCTGCCGCCACCGCGCGCCGATGCAGCCTCTCCGCTTCTTCCCGCTCTTGCTCGCTCACCGCCTCCTCGATTATTTCCACCCGTGCTGCTGCTGCTGCTGCTGAAACGCTCTCCATAATCCCTCTTTAGATCCGTTGGGAAGTACTTGGGAGAAGCTCCATACATACCCCTTCAAAGGGTCGGTCAAGGGAGTTAGTTAGTTGCATGGTTGGCCAACCTCCTGCCAATTTAACTATGCACCAGCAGCAGCAAACCAAGAACGCGGATGGTCGCCGCTGGCGATAGTTATGATAGCGTGATGGCCACGTCGCCACCTTCATATTTGTTTGGACAAACACGTGGCTCTGAAGTTGACCATGGGAGTTGTGGTAGCTTGCTATGACAGCCGCATCGACGTCGTACGCGAACTCAGAATATGGGCCACGCAACGGTCGTGCTGATTAATCGTGGTGTTAACGTCTACGACGGCGTTCGTGGCGGCCCGTATACGCTGAGATCGCACGCCTGTTGCTCGAAAACGACGCCAATCTCCTCAAATCATTCACAAGATATTATTGAAGTCGCTGCTTCTAGAAGCGAGCTATTGGTTTGGTTATGTTTCCATTGACTGCTCGTGGCTCCAGCACGGCGCCGACGTCTCGACACGACTTTTTTTTTTTTGCTTCTCGTGGCGAGCCAGGAAGGACGCTTCGACGTTTCTGCTACTCGAGGAGGTGTACGGCGCTAACGCCAACAGATCCGCGCGCGAGCCGAAGCCACGCTTTGACGTCGCGCTCTTGATACTCTCGCGCGATGCTGATGATGACGAAAGTAAAAAATGTCACAAGCTGCATGGCCTCGCCGATTTTCGCGGCGTGCTTGAACGGGACCTCGAAGACGTGTTACTCACGTACGGCGCCGATGTAGACTTTGCGGCGTAGAGTTCACGGTGCCTCACCCAGTATTATCGCGAACCTCCGTGACCTCGCCAAAGCCGGTTTATTGTATGCGGCGCCGACGGCCACCAAGCCGCGAACGAAGGCTTTGTCTCGCCGCTCCTTGGGGTGTATCCTATCGTGGCCGTTTTGACGTCGTGCGAGCGCTGGTTAGACCGTGGTGCAGACGCCCGTGATGAGCTTATTTTCTCGGCGGCGGCGGCGGCGGCGGCGGCGTCTTAGCTTAACGCCATTTGACTCGGCGCGCGAGAGTCGCCATGACCTAGTCCCATAATAAATGGCCATCCATCTACTTTGAATATGTGCGCACTGTCGTCGTGCTGAAGATTGATAGAATGTGCCTTTCTCGAGACGAACTACGGAGGTGTCCTCTGACAACATGATGAATTCGATTTTCCAATGTCGCAGGATGATGTTTTTTTTTTCCGTGCCGACTCACAATGGGTCTCTTCTGTCGCCCCATAACTGGTTTCGCGGCGCGCGACCTGCTGCGAAAAAAAAAACGCGCAATCAATAACCATTCTACTACCTATCACTAGATTATGCCTGCCACCGCGCACCCCAGTATCGTACACGCAAATGTCCTCCTCCGGCGCACGTTAAAATATCAACGCTGGATCGATCCTCCTTAGAGCCCAAGACGACGAGGACGCGGGACGAATGCGACAAAGACGACCCGACGCGGATGCGAGCGGCGGCAAAGGAAGGTCGAGGAGCATGTGCGATGGGGTCTAATCATAGAAATCTTGACTTTTGAGGTGGCTCAGCCGCTCCACTTGACTCCGGCGAAGCGGCCCTCGTCCCGCTCCTCGTCCCATTTAGCGGTCTGCAGGGAAGGTCGTGACGTTGGCAAAGAAGAGCACCCACCCACCCATTCGTCCGGGCAGATAGAGATGGCCAGTTGGCGCATGGGCTTGCAGGCATCTTCGTCGCCCTCGGTCTTCTTCATGCACATAACCCACTCGTTGTAGCGATTCCTAAACAAAAATGTTTTCATCTGTTGAGCGCTACGTCGCACCAGCAGTGGTTCGCTTGATTCGTCGTCGGAAATCGCCTAAACCAACGGTCGCCTTCCACGACGACGGCGACCTACTTGTCGATAGGCGTCGTCTTGAGATTCGCGCTCATCCTCACACACGTCGCTTTCAACGCACACCAAGCAAACCCCAGATCCTCCTTCCCTCACTACAAGGGCTGGGGGGAAAACTCTCTCTCTCTCTCTCTCTCTCTCCTGAGGCGTCTCCTCCGGTGATGCTAACACTCGTCCGAGCACACCGCCTCGATCAGGCGCACGCTGCGAAGCGGCCGCTACAGCTACCGGCGCGTATCTAAACGACTGTCTCACATCCTTGGCCGACGTCTACGACCAAGTCCGATGTCGAAACGGACCCGATTCGGCCGAGAACGGTCTCGCGGCGTCCGCCGAGCTGTTTGGTAAGCCTACGAAGGTGCGCCGTACCCGGCGTCCACCCGTCTGATCGGCCCAGGAACACGTCGACGATCGCTGCAGACCTCTTAGGGTGGACGGGGTCAGACTCTGATGGAGACCCAGCTTCGGAGATCGGCGGGAGCTGCCGTCGGGGCAAAGGTCATCTCGATTGCCTCGTCTACAGTTGCGTCGGCAGCCTGATTTGGGTCATCGACGGCCTCTGGCGCAGGATGCGAGGACTGGGCCTACGCCGCGATCATTGAGATTCGATCGTGCACTCGCCCTCGGTACGACGCGTCCCGACCGACGACGCAGTCGATAATTGTGGTTTCAAGGCAAGCCGAGACTGAAGAAGAAAAGAAAGCTGAGAAGACAATAGACAAACGCGCGTGTAGCAGGGAAAGTTTCGAAAAAGTGCAAATTGAAAGAGGCAGGATCTGAAGAGGAGAAAGAAAAGAAAGCATAGAAGACCACGGTGTAGCAGGGAAAGTGCAAATTGAAAGAGACAGTGTAGGAGAAAAGAAATTCCGCGGCAATGCGACGAACAGAGCATGTAGGCAGGAAAAGAGCTTATGAGGAGGGGGCTCGTGAGGGCGGCAGAGCGAGTGTTTGGGCGAGAGAGAGGAATGGGCTTACTTCAGAGGCAGGGCCGCCGCTACCGCCGTCGCCCCCATTATCACCCATGTCATGGGGCAATCCAACAAGGCCGCCGCTTGTACTCAGGCGGGAGAGTGATCCTGCTCATCGCAGGTATGTAACGTGGTTCGTGGGCTTGACGGCACACTGAGATAGCAAATTGACCCGAAAAGCAGCCTGGCATATCCTTAGAGAAACCTGCACGCCTCCCGAGCGTAGAGAATCGATACAACGTCGACGGTGGCGCCTTCAGCGCCGCGTCGGGCAAGAAGATCATCCACGAGGTCGGCGGCAGAATACCACCAACAGCTGGCGATCGGGGAGGGACGTGGCCAGCTGTAGCACAAGAGGCCCGTGTCGAAGAGGGCGCGTTGGCTCGCGCTCTGGCTACCGACTCGCCGATGACCTGGCGCCGCAAGAGCGGCAGCTCGCGTGTCCGCATGAGCTGCTAACGGTGGCGGTAAACTCGCGAGGCTCACCGCACCGCACCGCACCGCATCGCACCGCATCGACGGCAGGACTTGCGACATGAGGGACTGGACGGGCGGCACAACGTCCGTATTGATGTCGGGATCGAAGCGCACAACCTGGGGCCTCTCGCTGTAAACACGGCAAGCCGTGATCATCCCATGATTCCCATTACGTGCAGAGGAGGCGCTCGACGTGGTGCTGCGTAGGCGGCGAGAACTTGTAGGCCTCGTCGACAGAGGCAGCGGGGCGCTTGACGTAGAACATCTTCTTCTTACCACAGACGTTCGTGATTCTCTGGTGCTCTGTCGCGTCCAGAAAGAGCACGTTCCTTTTAGCAATTAATCCAGCTACAAAGACGTTGATTGGAGAGTACCAACAGTCGAAGTGTTCAGGCTGAGAGGCGTGAGAAAAGTCATAGGGGTCGCGACAAAAAACGGACAACAAAGACTGCGTGCGGTTGGTCTCATGTATGTCTGGACTTTTGGCGGAAAAAAGATGCTCCGCCGGACAGGCCAAACGACCCGGGTCGACCGACTTGATCACCGCTGCGCGGCAGATGGAGCCAGCGTGAGCCGATTCACCGGCGCAAGAGACCAAGTGATTCCATCGCACAAGCTCAAACTTACGATAGAGGAGGTCTCGCGGACCATCGCGGGGCACAAAGAATCACCGTTACAACTTCGTGCAGACGATACGGCATCGTACGCACCCTGGTGACTCGCGTTTCGACGGCGGGGAAAAGCTTGGCAAGGATAGCCTGGGTGCTTGCGGAGCCCGTATCACCGCGCTCGGCCGCCATGACCGTGGCGGGCGCAAGGAGGACTAGGCGGCGACGGCCTGGTCCAGCGTTATTATTCCAAACAAATTCGCAACGAAAAAAAACATCGACACGGACAGCGTCGAAGACGACGACACCTAGGTGGTGTTTGTGTAGGCGATCAGTACGTATAGACAGTAACTTCCTCAGTTAGGGTAAAGCACCCCCTCGCACCCCTCTTCCTTGACGCACAGGAAGTACGGGTAAGACGGCGGCGTGTCACCATCCAAAAAGCGCGGGCGGCTGGGAAGGAGGACGTATTATTTCGTCGCAGCGGCCGCCGTAGGAAAACGGCGGGCGAAGGAGGAGGATATAGTGGCGGGTGGTGGTGGTGGTGGTGGCAGGAGGAGCCGCTCGCCGAGGAGCAACGTCGCTGCGGTAACCGTGTATTTATTCATTCATTTCATTCCAGCGGAGCGGTGGGTCGAGGTGTGAGAGCTCGAGCGTGACTGTGGTGCGTGTAAAAAAGGAAAACAACGCGAGCTGGTATCACATCAGGCAGGGGCCACGTGAAGGGGGGGGTGGGGGTCTTTTCTTCTCTCTGAATGTCCTCCTCCAACAAGTGTGTCGATATCTCTTCGCGGCGGAGGTGACGATCGTCAAGGCGCAGCGAATCCGTCGTCGTCGTCGTCGTCGTCGCCAATAACTTCGTCGTCGAGTTTCCTGAAAGTAATTCCAAGTTTGGCAGTCGCGGCGGCGTCAACGCCGGCGAGGGTCAGGGCGTGCTGGAGGCCACGGTCGGAGAGATCCTCCATCACGCAGTAATAGTATTCTCGGTCGTCGATCGCGACCGCCCAAATTTCGTCGCCGTCGTCGAGGGCGAGTTTGCGGGGGTCGTCGACAGACTTGTAGATAGTGGTCGTCGCGAGGATCGCGGGTCCCGGTGTTTTCCAGGCGGGTTGGTGGTCGTTTTCTTGTTGGGTCTTGTTTCCGGTCGAATGCCGCTCGACGACCACCTTGTCGAGGGACGCTCGGAGCGCCGCCGTTTCTGTGTCGCTGTGGCGTCGCACGGCGTCGTCGGGGTCCACGGGGTGGTCGTCGTCCTCGATCATGGGGGGCGGCGAGCCGGGCTCGACATCGTCGCCTCCCGGGGACGCGGCGGCGGCGTCGCGCAAAAGGTCGTCGGCGACGCGATAGTTCGAGGTCAGGAAGAGCGCGCCGTCGCGGTCGCGGCACGCAAATATCTCCGATGAGTCGACGCCCGTGCCCAGGGGAGCCGCGTCCGTCAAAAAATCGTCGACGCTGTCGGCGTCGTACTTGGACTGACAGTACTCTTCGTCGTCGGCGATCGACGAGTGAAAGCTCTGCGCGGGGCTGATCGTCGTCGCGTGGCGCGAGGAGAGCTCGACGCGTCGAAAGACGTCGGTCCGGCTCGCGAAGCGCACGAGGCGCGCCGTGGTTGGGAGGCGCGCGCGGAGCTCGTCGAGGCCGCGCAACGCGTCCTCGCACGCCTTGAACGCCTCTTCGAGCCGCCACTCGTACTTCATCGCGAGAGAGTTGAGCGACCAGAGAAAGGGAAACTGCGTTTTTCTGGCTTTGTCGGCGTGGTGCGGGTGGTGCGCAGGGTTGTCGGCGAAAGAGACCGCGTACCCCCGCTTCCGGGGCCCGAACGAGAGCCACTGGCACGACAGCGCGCTCGCCGCGCTTACCGCGTCGTACGCGTCCTGCAGCGCCGTCTCGTTCGAGTCCTTCTGGAGGAGGTGGACGAGCGCGCACGGGTCCTGACGCGACACGGCCGCCGCGCGCTCGGAAACTCGCCGCAGCTTCATCGGCGCCATGGCTGCGAGCACGTCGGCCCGACGGCTCGCGCTCGTCGAGTGCTGCCGGTCGCACACCGCGTTCTCGACCGCCTCGTCGACGCGCTCCGCGCACGTCAGCATCTCGCACGCGTACTCTGCCGACCGCAGCTTGTGCGTCGTCGACGACGAGGTGCTACCGCCCTCCGCGCTCGACCGCGCGACCACGTACCGCTCCAGCGCCGCCGACGGCGAACGGCTCGGCGTCGACGGCTCGCGCGTCGACGCGTCGGAGCCCGTCCGCTGGTCCGACGCGCACGTGCTGTGCGCGTTCGGCAACTGTCCAAAACCCGTCGACAAAGCCTCGTCCTCCGCCGACTCCTGAGCGTGCATCCTCGCCGGCATCTCGGCCGCCGTCGCCTCCTCGCGCCGGTAACAAACGTAGAGTTCGACCCTGCGACGCGCCAATCGAGTGTCGTGACAATTGACAAGGGGGATTCATCCTCACGCCTCCGAGCCGTCGCCGCCGTGCTTGTTCGTTGGAGAGGGCGGGGCCTTCGCCTGCGCGCAGCGCTCAGAGCGAATCTTCCCTTCTTTAATGGAATGCGAAAATAGGATGGGGCGCTCGCACCTTGCTTGCTGGGGTAACCTCGCTAGAGCCCCGGCCGCGCCCGGCCTCGTGGTGCCCTCCTCGAGCGCCGCGCAGCCCCCAACCGCTGCGGCGCCCCGACGACGACGACGAGTCCACGTGAACCCCGGTCCCTTGCCGGGTCTCCTCGTGAACCCAGTCCACCATCGAAGCCATACTCCTGTGGTCCGTTGGGGAAGCGAAATGTGACACGTGATGAGGTGGTGGCTTTTTTGGGGGGGGTGGCGCAGCAGGGCGGCGACGACGACTGACACAAAAGGCGTGGCGAAAATGAGACCGAGCGGGGCAGCTCACGACGTCCTCGGTCTTCAACGATCTCGATCGACGCGCGGCACGCCGTTCTGGCACCATTCCAGGAGCGAACCCGCCGCCGCTCCGCGAGGTCAGCTGCGCGATCCAACGCGCGTGGGGTGCGGTAGAGGGTGGGACGTGGTGACTCGAAAACAGCAGCGCGCGAAGGGACGCGTGGCGGGATACCGCGACCCAGGAAAAAGAGGCAACAACGCGGGTAAAGAACGCGGCGAGAGGCGGCAACGACGACAACAACCGAAGAGGAGGAGGAGGAGGATGAGGAGGAGGGGGGGATCAACAAATATTTCCTCTAGACCACCTCGATCTAGTCGGTGACGTCGTAGAATTCGGCGGGGTGCGCCCGCTTGTGGTCGGCGGACGGGCGAGTGTCCATGTTGTCGTCGTTGGCGTCGTCGGTCGCCATGTCGGCGGCGGCCTCGGCGGCCTCGGCGGAGATGTTTGCGACCACCCGCTCGGCCGGAGCGGCGAACGCTGGGACAGTGGGTGTTTGGTCGGCGTTTGTGGCGACCATGTCGCCGACGGTCGCGCGCTGCTGGCCGTTGGCGGCCTGCGGCTCGGCAGAGGGTCCACCGACGGCGGGATCGGCCTTGATCTGGACGCCTGGCGCGGGCTCGACCTGGTCGAGGACGCCGAAGAGCTGAGTCTTGATGTGCTCGAGATACTCTGCCGAGTTGAGGTTCTCCATGTTGGAGACGGGCATGTGGAGCCGGTAGTCGGGGCCGTAGTATCTGCGCTTTGCGGTCACTCGACGACACCGACGACGGGGTGGTGACGCGCGACGAGAAGAAGGACAACAACAACAACGACAACGACAACAACAAGGGGGCGTACTTACTCGAAGTAGTCGTTGTACGGGAGGACGTCCTTGATCTCGACCCCCAAGAGAACCGCCGTCTCGTAGGTCCAGACGCGCGGGACGTTGCGAAGCGTGTAGCCGCCGCCGCCGAGGACGAGCATCGGGATGCCAAACGAGCGGACGTAGGCCACGCAGTCGGCGTGGCCGCGGAGGCTGAGGTTGAAGCAGCCGAGGCGGTCGCCCGAGAGACTGTCGGCGCCGCACTGCATGACGACAGCCCCGGGACGGAAGACCTCGATGACTTTGCCGATGACTGGCCGAAAGATGGATTTGAAGGAATCGTCGTCCATGCCGTCGTGGAGCGGGAAATTGATCGCGTAGTTCTTGCCCTCGTCGTAGCCGACGTCGTGGACGTCGCCCGTGCCCGGGAAGTACTCCCCAAACTTGTGGAACGACACCGTCATGACGCGGTTCGTCGTGTAAAAGGCTTCCTCGACGCCGTCGCCGTGGTGGATGTCGATGTCGATGTACAAGACGCGCTCGTGGCGTTTGAGAAGTTCTAGGATACCGAGGACGCAGTCGTTTATGTAGCAAAATCCAGACGCTTCAGACTTCTTCGCGTGATGCAAGCCGCCAGCCCAATTGATGACGATGTCCGACCATTGCTGGTTGAGCCGTACCGCGCCGCCGATCGAGCCCGACGTGTAGAGCTGGCAGAACTCGAAGAGCCCGTCGAAGACGGGGCAGTCTTCGCCCACGTTAAATCGCTGGAGTTGCCGCAAATATTCGTGCATGTTGTCGGGCGTGATGACCCTCAAAAAGTTGACGTAGTCGTCCGAGTGGAACCGCGTCATGAGTGCGCTGTTGATCGGCTTTGGCCGAAACACCTCCATTTGCCGGTACAGCCCGTAGTTTACCACCAGATTGTGCGTCATTCGGACGCGGTGCGGCTTCATGGGGTGTCCCTGACCGTAGTGGAAGTTCCCGATCTCCGCGTCGTAAAAGTACGCCACGCGTCGCGCCCCGCTGCCGGACGACGCCATTCTTCTTGGGCGACGCGAACGCCGTCGTCCCAACTCAGGACTGCTGATGTCGGGGCGAATGAATTCAAACAACCCCGGGGGGGGTCCAAAAGGGGGACTCCGAGAAGGGGGGTACAGCACAGGCAGAATGCGGCGGGCTCACAACGACGCGCAAGTGGTAAGTAAGTAGTAAGGCAGCAGCAGAATGCAGGTCCCCGGCAGCGCAAGGGGTAAATAAATGCATGGGGCCCGCCTCGACGACCAAGAAGAAAGAAAGAAAGAAAGAAAGAAAGAAACCAACGTGTGCTGCTGATAGTGGTCTATGATTAGACGACTCTCGAGACAAAGGCCATGCCTGCGAGCGCGCGAGGAGGTGGGGGGCGGTGGGAGAGTGACGAGGAGGGGCGCCTCACTCACTCACTCACTCACTCACTCATGAAGAGCACAGCGCGCAGGAGCTGCTGCGCCCAAGACAACGACTACATCGGCGGCCGCCGCCGGGCGACCAAAGAGAGAGAGGGAGAGAGAGACGTCCTTCAGGTGCGATTAGGAATCGTCGAAGATTAACACCCTCCGCGGGGGAGAGGTGCGAACCGAAGGGAAATTGCGCTTGGTGAGGCAGAGGATGACGACGGGAACGGCGCGACACTGTCGTCGTCCACGGTCGTCGTAGTTTTGGCAATGATCAGGACAGCGCTTGGAGACGTCGCAAACAAAAACGAAACGGCTCTCTTTCATTTCGGACGGTGACCTCGCCCTCTCGGTCGGTCGGTCGGTCGGTCGGTCGATCTCTCTCGCCCACACACACACACACTCACACTCACACACACACTCTCTCTCTCTCTCTCAGGGCGAGCGGAGGATGTTTTCGATGGCGGCCTTGGCGAGGTGGGCGAAGGGCTGGGCGGTGGTCTTGACGCAGATCTTGCAGGCGTTGAAGCCGGCTTTGAACGTGAGTTCGACGAGGAAGTGGTAGTGGTCCGGGCCGATGGTCTTGATAGAGAAGTAGACGACCTCCTGGCCCTCGGCGTTTGGGACCGAGCGGCGGGCAACGTGGAAGGCATGTTTGGCGACGAGTTTGTGCTGCGCCGCCTCGATCGAGGGGCCCGTCGGGAGATCGTTGACGGTGCCAAAGGTCTCGAGCGCGTCGTCGATCGACTTCCACGTTTCGATGAATGTCGAGCGTTCGACGGCGCCGTCGGGCGACCAGAGGACGTCGAAGGGGAGCGGTACCGCGTAGTAGAAGACGGCGCCCGTGTCGTTGTTCTTCATCGCGATCTGGATTTGGAGCTGGGGGGCGTTGGGGTCGAACGCCTGGTGGTTGACCATTTGGGGAGCGCAGACGACGGGAACGGTGTAGCTCGCGACGGAGGCCGGCGAGATTGGCTGGGAAAAGGTGAGCTGGGCGCTCGCGGGGGCGACCCCAAAGGGGCTCTTGTTGAACTGGATGGCAAGGCTTCGGACGGGTCTCGCCGACCGGTTAGACACGTCCAGCTCGAGCGCCGGTCGCCCGTCGACCAGGTCGAAGCACGCCGCGATGCCGAGGCCGCCCGACTGTTGCGAGGGCTGGCACACAACAGCTTTGGCCCGTCGTGGCGGCGGGGGGGGCATCGAAGAAGGCGACGACGATAGGGGGGGGGTTCCGCCCGGGGCGAGGTCGAGGAGGCCGGACGGCGGGGCGAGCGCTCGCGGTGCCGGCACCGCCGGCACCGCCGGGCCGCCGCCGTCGAGGCCGTCGAACCCGTCCATGTCGAGGAGGTCGACCTCCCCGTTGCCCTGCTTGGCGGCGGGCGGGGCCACCGCGGCGGGTACGGAAGCGGCGGCGGAAGAGGCGCCGCCAAACGGATCGACCGGCGCACCGCCGTTGGGCGGCTTGGCGACGTCGAGCGGCGGCGCTCGTTGGTGTTGTTGTTGTTGGTCGTCGACGTCTGGCGAGGCCACGCCGTCGGGTGCGACCTCCAAATCGAAGTCGTCGTAGGCCTCGACGTCGTCGGCCTGCGCGCCGCCGAGGCCGGCGCGAGCGTCGCGCGCCACGAAAGCCTCGGGCGGCTTGTGGAAAACGGACGCGAGGGTCGCGATGCGGCCGAGGAGGTCGTCGAGGAGATCGGCGTCGAGCGCGTGCGTATCGTCGGCGATCGTTGGTTTGTCGGCGAGGACGACCGCCTTGGCGGCATCGGGATTCGAGCTCAGGAGGCGCCAGTAGACCAAACCGCGGTCGCGGAGGTCGGGGTTTACGAAGTTGGCGTCGTCGGTCGCGAGGCTGAGGGCGCGCTGGACCATGTCGTGCGAGGAGGTGAGGGACGGCTGTTTGAGGAAGAGCTTGACCGCCGCCGTGAGGAGCTGGAGCTGGACGGGGGACGTCTCGTCGGCAAACGACTCCAAAAACGTCTCGAGGAGATCGTCGGCGTTTTCGATCTGTTCGGCGTACTCGCCGATGATCCAGATCATGGAGGCCTTGGCTTCGGGCTCGTCGAGAGACTCGAGGTTCTCGCACAGCGTCGCGATGATCGACTCGTATTTTTGCGGATATCGGCGGAAGATGTCCTTGGTAACGATGACAGCCTCCTGCACCACGTAGTTGACCTTCGTTTGGATCAATTCCAACAGGACGTTGATGCAGCGCTGGGCCGCCTTTTCGAGTTTGATCGCGCATCGGCCGATCGCGCGCACGGCACGTCGCACAAAGTCGACGTCGACCTCCTGAGCGTACTCCTTGAATTCGAGGAGCACCTGGTCGACGTTGCGCTCGCTGACGAGGCGGATCATGATCTCGAGCTTCTCGAGTTTTACGTAGATCGGGTCGTTGTACTTGCAAAAGAACACCTTGATTTCGCCCTCGAGGATGCGCGGGTCGGATTGCACGATGAGGTTGATATTCCGGAGCGCGACGTACGTGATCTCCTCGAGCTCGCTGTTCAGCAGCGTGACGAGCGGCGGCGCGAGCTTCTTCCGCAATCCGCTCGCTTGCTCCGACTCGGCGTCGACGCACTTCATGTACCTCAAGATGACCTTGACGGCCGACATGACGACAGCGCTGTTGGCGTGCTGGAGTCGCGGTCCGACGCGCTCGATGATTGACGTCGCGTCCTTGGCGTCCGACGGCGCGTACTTCGCGAGCGCGTCGAGGATCGACACCTGACCCCACTCGGTGCACTCGTTTAGCGCCGCGAGCAGCTTTTGGAGAGCCGACGTCGAGAGCTCGAGGACCGAGTCGTCCCCCGACGTCTCGGCGATCTCGTTCAACGCCGCGACGGCGTTCGCGACGACCGTCGGGTTCGGGTCGCTCACGAGATCCCGCAGCGAGTCGACGAATCCCCGGTCCACGACCAGCTCGGCCGAGATGTCGTACAGCTTTGCGACGCACATCGCCGCCGTCTTGCGGACGTACGGATCGTCGTCCTTCAGACATCGCGCGAGCGGCTCGCACAGGTACTCGGTGATGCGCTCGACCCGAATGCACCCCATCGTCCGGATCGCCAGCGCTCGAACCAGCGGGTTGGGGTCGTTCGCGTCTTTCACGAACGTATTCACCGCCAGCAACGCCGTATCGGGCTGCGTCTTGGCGTAGTTTATGAGGTACAAGTACACGAGTTTCTTGAGCTCGATGTTCTCCGTCTGGATGCAGTTCACCACGTCCGTGAACAACGCGCTCACCTGAAGACAACAACAACAACAACATCAAAACGAGCTCGTTACTCCGGGTCGTAACAACAACAAAAATAATCATCATCATCATCATCATCATCGAGAGGCGCAACAAACTCCTCTCTCACACTCTCTAAACACTCACGTCTTTGCCGACGGTCATGTTGGCGATGACCTTCTTCACGGCGTCGACCTTCTTCTCGCGCTGCCCCGACTGCAGTTCGGCGCGCAGCTCCTGCGTCTCGCCTGCACACAAACAAGGCATCGTCGCGAGCGTTTGATGACAACACCACGCGCGCCTTTTTTCGTCGTCGAGAAGAACCGACCATCGCCGCCGCCCGCTGAGCCCTTGTCCTTGGAGCTCTTCGACGACATGCCACCCACTACCGCATCTCGCTCCGCGTGCCGCGATGTATGATGGTGCCGGCGATGCGACCGGAACCCTATCGAACGACCGGGGGGAAGGAACGAAAAGGAATCTCTAACGGAAAGTGGTGCGGGGTAAGGGGAAGGTTCAGGCAACACTCCTATTTTTTCAAGGAGATTGTTGCTTTGCTCCGGGGAGTAGTGTTCTTCAGCTTGGCGCGACGGCGAACATGGGCCAGGTGTGGGGGCGGCAAGTGCCTCTGAAGGAGGTGCTGCGCAAGAACAAACGCGAGATCCAGAAAGCGATCCGCGAGCTCGACCGGGAGCGCGCCAACCTCGAGAAACAGGAACAGAAGCTAATCGCGGACATCCGAAAGTTCGCCAAGGATGGACAGATGGGACCCGTCAAAATCATGGCCAAAGACCTCGTACGGACACGCACCTACATCACCAAATTCATCGAACTCCGCTCGCACCTCAACGCCGTCGGCCTCAAGCTCCAGACGGTCAAGTCGCAGGAGGCGATGGCCGACGCGATGAAGTCGGTAACTAAGGCCATGATTCGCATGAACAAGGTCGTCAACATCCCCTCAATTCAGAAGATCATGACGGAGTTCGCGCGCGAAAACGAGCGCGCCGAACTCACGCAGGAGGTCATGGGCGACATGCTCGACGATGCCATGGAGCAAGACGGCGACGAGGAGGAACAAGAAAAAATCGTCGGCCAGGTTCTCGACGAGATTGGTATCAATTTTGGGGATACCGTACCAGAAGCACCGACGATGGCCGCCCACGCACAAGCCGACGCCGAGCCCTCCGCGCAGCCGGCTGCCGTAGCTCAAGGCGAGGGTGGCGCTACTGGCGGCGGCGGCGGCGGCACTTCGGACGCCACCGTCTCCGACCTCGAGGCGAGGCTCAACAACCTCAGGAAATGACGAGTGACCTACCCCTCTGTTTTGGTCGTCTTCGCGGCGTCCCGATGTGAACACCCTCGTCGACGACCTTACGCGCCCCATCCATCAACACGGCACAGGCCACTCCCACAGATAAGGACAATAATAGGTTCCCCCCTTCGAGAGAACGATGATGATAGCTTTGAGACGCGAAGAACCTAGGTGCGTGGATGAGGAATCGCGCTCGAAAGAGCACGCTCCGCCAGTTTGTTTGCGACGCGCACCGAGGTTCCACCACCGCACTCTCTTGTGTCGTACCACGTAAAAGAACCCGGCGGCTTTCAAAAACAAGGAGGACGATGGAATATCTAGATGGAGGGTCTGAACGAGAGTAGATACGCCCTAGAATCATCAGGCACTAAAAGAGAGGCTTGCCCTACCCCTCAACGAAGCCGCGCGCGACCTTCAATTCGTAATACTATCACGGTAAGCAACTCCCTGGCTCAAAGCGCCAGTGGCCGCAGACTTTGAAGTCATCATCACGCCGCCTGCCGCCTGCTACGCGCAGCCAGGGCTCACGCATATGTCGCGCAATGTTCTTGCTCAAGAAATTTTCTCGCTGGTCTCTAGTCAACTAATTAATGAACCTATCTCGGAGGCCAACGCACGAGCGCAGAGTCATATGGGGCACCAGCCCCGATTGACAAACAGACGGACAGTCAGAACGACATTAGAGTAGATCTACGCGAGGACGCCACTCGTCGCCGCCGAATCGTTCTTACTACTCGCAGATTCTTCTGCAGCGCGAGAGCGTTGATCCACTTCGTGCTCCTGTTGCGTCAAGATGCCATATTTTTTCTTCCACTCGCCAGCCTTGGCATTCTTGTCGGCGAGCGCCGCGCGAAGCTGTTCGATCGTAGCCGCAATGTTTTGGCGATTCTCTATCACTTTCGGGAGAACGTCGCCGACAGTCTGCCGGATCAAGACTGTGCCGACCAAGCGAAACGCCGCGCGATCGGGTGCGAGCTTTTCAATGTTTGATTTGACGAGGTCGTGCTCTCCGAGCTCGTGCTCCAGCTCGGTGATCTTACCGATCATCAATTGCGCCTCCCGCTTCATTTTATGAAACACACGAATCGCTTCGCTCTCGCTCACTTCTTTCTCTTCGCTCGCCATTCGAACACTTCAGTCGACTAGCATACCAACATCGTAGTTTGCGGTCCACTTACCCTTTCGTTCGAGAGTCTCTGGCCGGGGATTAGCGATGCCTCTCGGGTTCGCCTACAGCGCGTCGTCCGCGCTCATACTCGGCGCAGCTACTCTAGCTTCCATGACACCTTCCCGCATACGTTCCAACGAAATGTCGGCTGCCGTAATCTTCGCCGGCACGGGCGATGCTCTGGCCTCATCCTTCTTACCAGACCAGCGGCTGTGCGCTCCTTAGGTTGGTGAGGCGTTGTTGCTTTGAAACATGCCCAGCACTTTGACCCCCGGCGTAGTTTCTCTAGGGCGCATATGAATAAACCTTATGGGCGAGAGAGCGGCGACTGGGGAACGCCCACCATCGCACGCGCCTCGCTAGCTGGTGCCTGAGCGCTCGGCTCTAAGCCTGCTCAAGTCGTCTGCGGCCAACGCCTTTTTACTTGATCCCACCGAAACGTCTAGAGTTCACCGCTTCAAAAAACTCCTGCACTGTTTTACAATCGCGCATCCTTAGACGGCCTCGCAAGGCCACTCAAAGCTTCACGAATGAACATATAGAATTGCCACCTTCCGAGCTTCACCTGGGAATGAAGTCGCAGATCACCATAGGTGTCATGAACTTGGCCCTTGTAGACCACCGTCGAGCGCTCTTTTTCGAGGCAACGCGCCCGTCATCTTTCCCGTTGCGCTCATCGACCTGTCTGCGAATATCAGAGATCTTCTGGCTGTGTGGGACAAGACCATGCCCGCGATCTATGACCCGCCGCGTGGCAGCACGCCCCGAAGCACCTGCTTCAGGGAGAGACACACAACTTCTCATGACTCAGGCCCCTGTCGTGCCGTGATGCTGTCGATGAGCCAGCACACGATGAGTTCAAAAAGGGGGCCCGGTCACTGGTACGTCTCGCGTGTGCCCCCCGACCCTTCGGCCTTACGGCACCGGTCAAGGTTTTTTGTTGCTGCCAGACGCGGCGTGCTGCCGCTTGCCCAAGAGACGAATCAGCTGTGTGCCGTGACGTTCCGGGCTTGCGAAACAATATTAAGCTAATCACTCTCGCGGACGTAGGCTGCGAGAGATGCCATATTTTACCAACCCCGCGATCCAGAGGAGCTCCGAGTTAGTAAGTTAGTTAGTAAGTTAGTTAGTTAGTTAGTTAGTTAGCTAGGTGGCTTAGATGCGGCTCCGGTTTCGAGGTATTGTAATCGAGCTCATCTCGCGCAATCTAGTGCGCCCGCCCGCCGCAGCGGTCTCGTCGATGGCTCCCAGGCGCAGTTCGTATGTGGCCCAACAAAACACAGATCCGAATTATCAACTTTATTTATACGTTATGGCTTGACGACGGTGTTGGGCCCCGGGACTTCGCGGGGCTTCGCGCAGAGAACTAAATCTCTAGCCGAAAAGAGACGCCACGCCTTCACCCCAAGCGAGAGGGCGATTCGCCATTCCGGCGCACGTGTTGACCAACGCAAAGAAGTCGCGGTGTGAGCCGCACCCCGCGTTGCTGGGGTCTCGATGCGCCAGTGATCAAGCAATCTTTATTTGCACGGCGGCAAGGATGACCATTGTCGCGACGGCCCAGAAAATGACAACGGTGACGAGGCGGCAACAGTCAACCTTCCAGTCGCGCGCGGCCGCGGGTGGCGGAGACGGCGTGGTTTCGGCGGCGACCTGGCTGCCTTCGAGGTCGATCGTGGTCGCCGCTTCCGTGTGGTGGATGTTTCTTCTGCAAAACGCGCAATCCGGCCGTTGCCTGTCGATGTGCCAACAGCGGTAGCACGTAACACAAAGTTTGTTGCCGCAACACGGGAGGTCGCGCATCTCCTTGCTCGATTTGCATAGGTAGCAGACCCCGCACTCGGGGGGCTCTAAGGACGTCCCCCCGATCTTGTCGCGCTGGGTCACCTCTATGATCACGTTCTTTACTTCCATCCCGGCTTCACAGTCTCAATCTGGGCACGTCTCGGCGATCGGCGCACGAAAAGTTGCCAGTCATCCTCCGCGGCCGCCTTCGCATCAACCTGTGATCCTTCGCACTTCGTACAAAGTTGTAGTAGGAGACGTTTTGGGGCTGACTCAGATATACTGCGCGAGCACTGCTTATGCGTATTTGCTCTTTGTTGTTTTCGTCCCCCACTTTTTCTGTACGCGCCGAACCAACTGCCTAGACCCCGCCGCAACCGAGCAGCAGTAGTGTCACCGCCATTCCCAATTCACCATCCCCGTCGCTCAAAGAAGGATACGATAATACCCCTCAAAACCAAGAACCCGGCTCCGAAAGTGGACACCGAGACCAAAAACCCGCCGGCATCGCGGCGGGGCGCAGAGTTAGGGGATCGGCGAAAGGAGGAGGGGGGGGCTTCTTGCGGGCAGAGTCGCGTCAGTCATCGTTCCACCGAACCCTTCTCGGAGGAGCCGAGCCATGAAGGATTCTACGAGCCGCCGGCGCCGCGCGTTAGAACCTCCACAACTAAAACTTCAGTTGATAGAAGATGACGCTCGAGGAAGGCCGTCGTGGGCCGCCATGAAATTCCAGCAAGTGGCGCGAGGGCTGCTGCTGCTGCTTCTCCTTAATATTGCAAAAAAAGAAAATCAAACCATGGGTCTGTCCGTCCGTCCGTCCGTCCGTCCGTCCACCCGTTGCATCGCAGCACACGGAGATACGCGTCGAAGAAAACATCGCAGGGATGGCGGTGGTAATAAAGGGCGCGGTGGTGGTGGTGGTGGTGGTGTCACTCTTGCATGTTGGCGCGTCTGCGTGCATCGAGATCGGCAATGGTTTTGGTCGCTAGGTCGAGAAAGTTCGGAGTGTCGATCGCGGGGGCGTCTCGGCGGCCTGCTTCTTGGGCGAGGTCGAAGAGGTCGTCGCCGAGCTCGACGTGGGCATCGAGGTTAGGGAGTGGGGGGTCGCGGAAGAGGAGGTCGATGATGGGCGACTTTATTGTTGTTGTTTTGTTCTCCGCCAGTGCGGCGGCGACGTAGGCGCGGAGAAGCTGGTGTCGCGCGAGGGCGTCGACGGCGTCGGGGAAGATTGGCTGCGGCGTCGAGGAGGCAAACTGGTTGGTGGCGGGAGACCTGGGTGCGCGATTCCTCGGGTGTGGTTGCGGCGACGATGCGGCCACGTAGATGTAGGTCAAGATGAGAAACATGACGGTGAAATAGGCGGTCCACTGGGCGACCGAGTTGTAGACGACCTTCTTCTGATAGCGTCGCGCGGTGCGTTGCTGGTTCTCGATGACGTAGCGTCGATGCGCAGCGTCGCGCGCGAGCTCGGGGAGATCGCGCTGGAGTCCCCGGATCACAAGCTGCTGGACGACAAGGGAGCGGGCCATCGTAAAGGCGCCGGCGTCGACGAGGTGGCTGATGGCGCCGGTGACTTCGGCCGGGACGTCGCGCTGCACGAAAGCGGCAAAGTCGCGGAAGACGATGTCGCCCGTGAGGTCTGGAAGGCGGACGAGGACGGCGTCGGCCGTGGCGGACAACTCGTCGGCCGTCAAGAGGGTCGCGTTGGGGTCGGGGAATCTGCAGGTAATGTCGGCGACGGCGGGCGCGGCGTCGAGGAGGTGGTCGAGCGCGGCGTTGACGAGGCACGGAGTGTTCACGACTTCGACAAAGTCGAGGGTCGTGCAGGCGCACTCGAGGTTTTTGAGGACGGACCACATGCGGCGGATGTCGGCGCGGGGCGTCAGGTACTTGAAGCTACCAAAGGCGTCGACGAATCGGCCGAAAAGGCCGTCCGATCGGTAGTCGGCTTCGTGGCGTAGAATCTCGTGGGTTTCGATGTCGCCGTCCTTGTCGAGGTCGAACTCGTCGAACACCTCGCTCCCCCAGTCCCGCAGCTCGCTCGGCGAGAGCCGGCCGTCGGCGTTGGCATCGCCGCGGAGTTCGCGCGACCCCCGCGCGGCGTGGAGCTCCGACAGCGAGACGCGGCCGTCGGCGTTGGCGTCCAGCAGCATCACCCGCTTCGCCGCCTCGTCCCCGTACTTGGCCGCGATCTCGGCCTCCGAGACCGCGCCGTCGGCGTCGAGGTCGGCCGGGAGCACGCCGATGAGCCGGAACACGTCTTCGAATTCGGTGAGGCGCGTCGCGAGCGCTTCGTGAACTTCGCGTGGTTCGACCAGCCCGTCGCCGCTCGTGTCGAGCTCCATCACGCGCTTCGCCGACGACTCGCCGTAATGTGCGGTCAGCTCGGCCTCGGACAAAGCGCCGTCCTTGTTCGTGTCGGCGGGCAGCTCGCCGATGATCTCGAAAACGTGCCTGAACTCTGGGAGCAGCGCCCACCCGTCGGCGAAGTCGAGGGTGCGCGGCGTCCTGGCACGCCCATCACCGCGGTACGGCCCGAGGGCGCCCCCCGTCGCGCCGACGCCCAACACTAGGCTCGCGATGAGCGATGATGCCCTCTTCTTCCACATCGTCGTCGCTTTGTTTTTTTTCTCAACAACCTCAAGGCAACAACGGCTCTGCTGCTGTTTCTGCTGCTCGGGGGGGTCAGATCGATCCCGATTCGTCGTCGTCGTCGTCGTCGGGAACGCACAAGTAGCAGCGCGCGAGGGCGTCGAGGCGCGCGCGGAGACACGCCAGGTCTCGGAGCTCGAGACGGAGGTCGAGGTTGTGATATCGAAGCATGACGACCAAGGGCTCCTCCGACCGGTCTTGGAAGAGGGGCGACGGGGAACAGGCTTCGTGGGAATTGGAGCTCCACCACGCGTTGCGCGTGACTGCCACTCGCCGCGGCTCTCGGCGCCGGACCGCCTCGTAGAAGACGGCGACGCAATACGGGTCCTGAAAAAGGACCGCATCGTCTCCGAGCTGCGCCCAGGCGCCCGGCGCTACGGCGAGCCGCGGGTCGAGGTCGAGCGGGTAGAGGTCGCGTTCGAGGCCGAGGTCGGCGACGCGGCGCGCGCGATTCAGTTCGGACACCAACGCCGCGAGCCGCCGTCTGGCATAACGATGTGCGGGCCACTCCTCGTCGAGCGCCACGGGACGAATCGACGACAAGTACGCGAATCGCGTCGACAGCGAGCGGTACGCCGGGACTACGACGTCGCGCGCGAGCGCCTCGAGACGCGCGCGTTCCTCGGTCGCGACCCGCGCGATATCCCGTCGCAAGGCCTCGGCAGCACCGTCGGAGTACGACGACGACGACGACGACAGAATTTTCTCGTATTCTGCCGCCAGGCATCGCTCGAGGTCCGCGAGGAGCGGGGGCGCCGAGAGGTCCGAGCCGCGCACCTTCTTCATCGCCCCTCTCTCGCGCTCGTCGGCCGCTCGCACCGCCTCGAGCCGAGGCGTCGCCGGCCTCAGCCAGTCATCCAGGAGCCGTTGCTTTGATTTTGTCTTCGCCTTCGCGAGGCACCGGCGCAACCGGAGAAATTCGGCGTGGAGCTCGTCGACGACGCGAGCGTCGGCCCCGCTGCCCCCCGAGAGGAGCTGACGATAAGCGGCCTCACTCTTTGCCGCTCTTGACTCCTCGCGAAGTGCCAGGGCCTCCAATCTCTCGGAAATGGCCGTCGCGTGCCGCAAGCGGTGCTCGAGTTGTGACGCCGTCGCGGCCGGTAGAGCGCGCGACGCGCGAACGGTTATCCTCCGGCCTCGCGCGTCCTCCGCGACAAGTTCGACATCGCCGAGGTCGGAGAAGTCTGCGTAGCCGCCGCGTAGAGGTCGACGGATCGTACCGTCACGAAAATGCGCTTCGACCGTGGTGCCCTCTCGGTCGAGGATAACGTTGCCGCACGCGTCGACGAGCGAGGCGACGCCTCCCACGCTCCGCAACGCGACGGCCGGGCCTGCGACGACGCAAAAGGGCGCGGACTCGACCACCATCGAGTCGTGATGGACGAGCATCGCCCGAAGCCGGTAGGTCCCGGGTGCGCGCACGACGAGCCCCTCGAAGACGGCGCGGCCACCGCGGACGACGGTCGACGTCTGGACGACCGCGATGCAGTCCTCGAGGTCGTAGACCGCCACGGAGATGGTCGAGCCATCGGGAGCTCCATCCAGGGCGAAACCATCGAGGGCCCTGCCCGCAACTTGCGGCGGCGGCGGGTCTTGGGCGTGAATGCGCATTTTTGTTGACCGTAACGGTTTCAACGGATTTCTCTGTTAGGACGTGCACAGGGGTAAGTGTAGATACAGCTGTTCGCGCGCGATCGGCGATCTCCGCAAGAAGAAGAAGAAGGTGACAGCATGGCGACGGCGACTGTGACTCAGCAACAGCAACAGCAAGGTCAGCAGCAGGCGGCCGGGTACGCGACGGTGAAGAGCGTTCCAACGGGCGACACGGTGGTTCTGATGGGCCGCGCCGCCAAAGGGCCGCCGCCCGAGCTGCAGCTGAGTCTGTCGGGCGTGATCGCGCCGAGGCTGGCGCGCGGGCCGAGCATGGTCGACGAGCCGTTCGCCTGGGAGGCGCGCGAGTACCTGCGGAAGCTCGTGCTCGGGAAGCCCGTGCAGTTCCGGCAGGAGGCGACAGCCAAGGGAGGGCGCGCGTACGGATCGGTCTGGATCGCCTCGCCCGCGGGCGGAGCGCCCGAGAGCGCGGCCCTCAACGTCGTGCGCGCGGGGTGGTGCGTCACGTCGAGTCGACAGGGAGGGAACGCCGCGAGCAGCGGCGGTGCGACGGAGGCGGCGTTGGATCCGGTCGCGACCGAGTTGGCGGCTGCCGAGAGCGAGGCGCGCGACGCGCGGCGCGGCGTCCACTCGACCGACGGCGCAGCGCGCCAGGCCGCCGTGCGGCAGGTCAAGTGGTCGGTCGACGCTTCGACGGTCGCCGAAAAATATGGCGGGCGACCGGCGCGCGCCATCGTCGAGTACGTCAAAGACGGGTCCAATCTGCGATGCATGATCGTGCCCGACATGTGCGTCGCGAACGTGTCGCTCGCGGGCGTGCGGTGCGGTCGCGTCAACCGGCCTTCGGCCGCGCAGCAGGCAGCGTCCGAGGCGGCAACCGAGGGCGACGCCCCACCGTCGACCCCGCAGCCCGAACCCTTTGCTGAGGAGGCCAAGTTCTTTGTGGAGTCGCGCCTGTTGAACCGCGAGGTCGAGATCGGGTTTGCCTCGATCGACAAGTTTGGGAACGCGCTGTGCACGGTCACGCACACGGCGGGCGTCATTGCCGTCGAGCTCCTCAAGCACGGCCTCGGGAAGGTGAGCGAGCCGGGACTCGCGGGCGTTGACGTCGCCGAGGCGGCCAGGCTCCGCGAGGCGGAGAAGCAGGCCAAGGCGGCCAAGCTCCGGCTCTGGCGCGGCTACGAGGCGCCGCAGGTCACGGGAGTCAAGGAGCACGAGTTCGACGCGCTTGTCGTCGAGGCCATCTCGGGGGATCAGGTTTCCGTGCAGCGGTGGGGCGACGAGGCGGGCGCCGAGATGCGGCTCGCGCTCTCGAGCGTTCGAGCGCCTCGGATGCCCAACCCCCGGGCGGCGCGATCTGGCGAGCCGTGGGGCGTCGAGGCGCGCGAGGCGCTCCGCAAGCTGACCGTCGGCAAGCGGTGCCGCGTCAAAATCGAGTACGCGCGCGACATCCCGACCCCGGGCGCGATTACGAGTACCAGCAGCGCGCCCGACGATGCGGCCGCCAAGGGGAGCGCGTCCCAGACTCGCGTGTTCGCGAGCCTGACGCTCGCGGGAAGCGGGCCCAAGCCAACGAACGGCCAATCATCTCAGGCGGCGACGCGCGACGTCGCCGAGATCCTCGTGGGCGAGGGTCTCCTCGCCGTGGTCTTGCCGCGGTCGAGCGAGGAGCGCGCCGAGCGGTTCGACAACCTCGCCGCGGCTGAGAAGCAAGCCAAGGCGAGGAAGGTCGGGACGCACTCGGGCAAGCAGCCCGCACCGCCGGCTAAGATCGCCGACCTCGCCGGCGACGCGAAACGCGCGCGCGCCTTCCTCCCGTACCTCAAGCGCCAGAAAAGTCACAAGGCCTTCGTGGAGACGGTGTTCACGGGATCCCGCGTCAAGCTCCGGTTCTCGGGCGAGAACTGCGCCGTCGTCTTCTCGCTGTCGGCGTGTCGATCGCCAGCGCCTGCGTCGGCATCGCGGCCCGAGGCCGAAGCCGGCGGCGACGCCGCGCGAAGCTTTGCACGCCGCACTTTGCTCCAGCGCACGGTCGAGGCGGCAGTCGACGACATGGATCGCAACGGGGTCGCCCTCGGCTCGCTTACGCTCCTCGACGTTCCGAGGTCGGCGCAGCCGCCGCCGGAGTCGGCGGCGTCGTACGAGTCCCGCCTCCTCTCGAGGGGCCTCGCCAAACTAGACCGACGACGCATGGAGCAGCAGCTCCCCGGCTCTGAGCTCGGCCAGAAGTACCGAGCGTGGGCCGACCTCGAGGAGGCTGCCCGCGCGCGCCGCGACGGCCTCTGGGCGGACGAGGCGAACGTGACCGAATTCGAGACGGCAGACGACGCGGCCAAGCGCTCCGCCTCCGGCCAGGCGCTTCACGAGACGCGGTGGCCGGCCAAGCTCGCCGACATCGTGGACGGCTCGACCTTTTACGTCCACGAGCTCGGGGCGGGACCCGACGACGTGTCGCGCTTCGACGCCGTTGCCGCCCGCATGCGCGCCTTCCGCCCACCCGCACCCGTCGACGACGACCGAGCCAAAAAGCTGTTCCGGCGCGGTGCGACGGTGGCGGCTCTCTTTGACGGCGAGTGGTGCCGAGCCAAAATCCTAGAGGGCGCCGGGACCTCCTTCAAGCTCCGCTACGTCGACTACGGCAACGTCGAGCTCGGCGTCGAGCCAGACCGCCTTCGGCCTCTCGACCCTGCGCTCGCCTCGATGACGGCGGCCGCTCTCGAGTGTGAGCTCGCGTACGTCGCCGTCGCCCCCGTCGACGACGAGCCGGGAGATCAGGCCGCGCGCGCGCTCCACGAACTCGCCTGGGACCGTCCGCTCGTCGTGTGCCAGCATGCCGCCTTCAACGAACCTGACAAGAACCACAAACGACGCGTCGTCTTGCGGCTGCAGAGAGATGCCGGGGCCGACGGCGGCGATGACAACGACGTAGAGCCCGCGTCTATCAACGAGCGCCTCGTCGATATGGGCCTTGCCCGCGTCCCCCGGGCCGCCAAGCAGGCTGCGCAAGCCACCAACGCTGGCCCTTCCATCCTCGCCAGTCTGCTTGACCTCGAACAGCAAGCTCGCTCGAGGCGCACCGGTCTCTGGCGCTGGGGGGACATCGACTACTCCGACGATGAAAACTAAGTACTCGACCAGATGAAGATGGTGGTGGTCATGAAGGCAACCTTCTCTCGTGCTCGGCTTTTCCTCGCCACAACGAAGACGCACCCCGCCTTGTTCGCCTTTATGCCGTGTGCCTCCTGGCACATTATGCCTGCGGTCTCTCACTCGACGTCCGTCAAATGCGTGCCTCTTGAGTCACGCTATATTTCTCTCCGCGTCGTCTGATTCTTCTAGACGATTCTGCCTTACTTCATTTCGGTCTGCTTCTTAGAAATGCAGCTTTATTCCAATGTGCCGGGCACTCCCGTGCTTGTGACCACTTTGCAGGGCACTCCCTATCTTGTGGCCACTTGTGACCATTGGTGAGCTCAGCGCCATCTGGAGATGTTGTTGGGGAACCCGTTCTACCGCCCTAGTCGACTATTCCAGCCAGGAGTCCACGTTGGGAAGTTTTCACACATGAAAAAGCGCGACGCGGCCCGTTGGCTCTGGTGAGCCTTGACCTTCTCCGAAGAAAGCCGTTCAACGTTTTTTTCTCTAATAAGGATAAGATGGGGTCAAATGAGCGGCCGCCATTGTGGAAGGTGATCGTGCTCGCGACGCGCCCGAACACGTTGACGCTGTCGTTCACGCCGGTCGCTGTCGGCGCTGCACTCGCGGCCAAGGCAACAGGCGAAGTCTCGCTTGGGACTGCGTTGGCTTTCTGGGCCTTCGCTTGCCTCATTCAGGTCGGGACGAATCTTCACAACGACTACGCCGACTTCGTCAAGGGCGCCGACACCAAGGACCGCGTGGGCCAAGCGCGCGCGACGCAGAAGGGCTGGCTGACGGCGCGGCAGACGGCAGGCGGAGCGACGGTCGCTCTCGTGCTGGCCGCGCTCGTCGGTTCGGCGCTCGCGTCGCGGCCGGGCTGCGGCGGCGTCATGGCCGTGGTGACCGCGACGAGCGTCTTCAACGCCGTCGCCTACACCGGCGGGCCTTATCCGCTCGGGTATGTTGGTCTTGGCTGGCTCAGCCTCGGCTACAGCGGCTTGGCCGACGGCTTCGTGCTCGCCTACTTTGGTTACGTCGCGACGCTCGCGCCCTCCTTTCTCCAGAGGCCCTGGCACCTCCTGCAAGTCGCGCCCCCCCGGGAGCCCACCCTCGCCGCCACGTCGCTCGGCTTCCTCGCGACCGCTGTCCTCGTCGTCAACAATCTTCGCGATCGTCGCACCGACGTCCTCGTCGGAAAGCGGACTTTGGCCGTCCGCTTCGGCCAAGCCTTCGGAAGGGCGCAGTACCTCGCGCTCCTCCTCGGTGCCTACGCGGTCGTCGCCGCCGCGGTCGCCCTCCGCCTCGTCCCGACCCTCTGGCTCCTCGCCTTCGCGAGCGCACCCCTCGCCGTGAGTACGCCCGTGCCTGTGTTTTCGTGTGACACGCCGTGTTCCCAGCGCTTAAAACTCCGAGCCGTCTTGAGCTTAGACGGCGCCGCGCTCAATCCGCACGTTGGCGGCACGGCCAAGTGAGCACCCTGGTTCTTATTGCTTCGAATCAGCGGCGCGCCAGGTTGCAGCTCGCCTTTGGCATGCTTCTGCTCCTCGCCATCGTCCTTGCTCCCCCCCCGTCGCAATAATAGGGTAAGCGTAATACCAGGTTATCGCTGTCGTCTCGCTCATATTATTACGTGAGGAACTCGGGCTGCTCCTGCTGTTGCTACAATGGGCATCGATCTCGTCGCCGGCGGGCGCCGCGTCGGGCACAAGTCGCGGACCGACACCAAGTCGGACAACGTGTACCTGAAGCTGCTGATAAAACTTTACCGTTTCCTGGATCGGCGCACGGACTCGAAGTTTGTGTCTGTGGTCCTGAAACGCCTGTTCATGTCGAGGAACAACCGGCCGCCGCTGTCGATGTCGCGGTTGGCGCGCTTTATGCGGGGGAAGGACGAGAAGATCGCGGTCCTTGTGGGCACGGTCACCGACGACCCTCGTCTCCTTACGGTTCCCAAGATGACGGTGTGCGCGCTGCGCTTTACCGAGACGGCTCGCGCCCGGATCATCAAGGCCGGCGGCGAGTGCCTTACCTTCGACCAACTTGCGCTCCGCGCCCCCAAGGGCTCGAACACGGTCCTGCTTCGCGGCCCCAAGAAAGCGCGCGAGGTTTACTCGCACTTTGGCCACCGATCCACCGCCACCTCCGTCAAAACCCACTGTAAAGTCAAGCCCTATGTCCGCTCCAAGGGCCGCAAGTTCGAGAAGGCTCGCGGCCGTCGCCGCACCAACGGCTTCAAGGTCTAACGACGACGATGCCACCGCATTATCTACGGCCTCCTCTGGCACCGAAGTCATACCTCCGTACCTTCTCGTGGCCGCAGGTGTTGTCCTCCTCCAAGTCCTTCGCGTCTTATCCCGTGTCGATGGACCTTTCTTTCCGCGGTCGGTCTACTTTAAATAAAGAGAGCGCCTCTTCATCGCCTTCTTTCCCGTGTGTGGGTGAGTGCGTTCGTGCGGAAGATTATAATCAAGCGCCTCTTCATAATCGCTTTCTTCCCTTTGGCGAGCGAGAGGTCGAGCGGAAGGGCCATCCATCCCGGGACGAAGAACGTGCGCGCCTTGGGACGGATTATGTTCCTGCAGAGGTCTCGACCCGTTCACGTGCCGACCAGAAAGCTGGGGCGTGGACGAAGGGCCCGTAGCCGCCGTCGCCGAGGTGAACGCAGGCCGAGGCGCGGAGTGCGGCATCGAGGTAGGTTTTGGCAGCCTTAACAGCGTCAAGGAGCGGGTCTCCGGCAGCGAGGCGCGCGGCGATAGCCGAGGCGAGGGTACAGCCAGTGCCGTGGGTGTTTCGCGTGTCGAGTTTGGAGGAGACGAACTCGGCGAAGACCGTGCCGTCGTAGAACACGTCGACGACGAGCGGAGGTCCTCGGTCCAAGCGCACGGCGTTCGTTAGTGCTGTGGCGTCGGCGAGGTCACCTCCCTTGACAAGGACGCTGTGCGGGCGAAATCGTCCGTGGACGTCCGCCGCCGCGGCTCGCAGTTCGGCGAGCGTTCGCGGCGGATCGGCCGCGCCGAGGAGCACTGCTGCTTCTCGCCGGTTCGGCGTCGCGATCGTCGCGAGCGGCAGTAGCTCGTGCCGCACGGCATCGATGGCATCGGCGTCGATCAATACATCCCCTGCCACAAACTCCGAGAACGTGAGGACAAGGCCGCACCGCCGGCGGCAACCATGACCGGATCGACGACGACCGCGGCCGATGCCGAGCGCGCGCGCGTCGCGACCGCGCGGATGACGGCAGTCGTCGCCTGCGCAGGGGTCTCACGGCGAGCGAGCGACGCACCAGCATGCCGGTCTTGATGGCGTCGGCACCGATGTCGCCAAGGACAGCGTCCATCTGCGCGACAACGAACTCGGCGTCGATCCCAACGATCCCGTGTACGCCGCGCGTGTTCTGCGCCGTCACCGCCGTCACGGCATTGCACGCGAATGCCCCGTTCGCTTCGCACGTCTTGATGTCGGCCTGGAGCCCGGCTCCGCCGCCCGAGTCGCTCCCAGCGACGATGAGCACCCGTGGTGGGATCATTGGACTCAATATGAAAGAAACCCTCTTGCATTGAAGTTGAACCCTCGTAGGTAGGTAATAAGGGGTGCGGAAGACCCCCCCCTCTTAGCAGTCGTCGACCTTTGAAAACACAAAAGAGCTGCGAAAGTTGAGTTTCTGAAAGGGGTATAAGGTGATCATTGGCGGCGGCAAGGCGAAGAAGACATGGCTTCATGGGCTCAAGTTGCGAGCGGTGGGTCGAACGGCGGGTCGTGGGCGGCGGTTGCGGCGAAGCACGAGGAAAATGATGAGTCGTCCTTAGAGGCGAGTGTCGTCGAAGACGAGACGGTTGTGGAGCCGACGCGCGAGGAACTTGGGGATCTGCGTCTTGGTCTCGGGCGCGTCTGGGAGCTGGGGGAGAAGCTGCGGCCCGGCGTGGATTACCAACTGGATCTGCAGGGGTATGCGACGCGGCGCGGGAAGGACTACGCGAGGCGGCCGCTGTTCTCGTTCGTGCGCGAGGACGTTCTCTCGCGACCGACGTTCGCGGCATTTCTGCGACTCCTGGATAACTACGAACGAGAAGTGGGGAAGAAGGAGCGCGTGACCAAGTCCGAGAAGGCGGAAGAGTCGGCATTTCTGGACGCCGTGCTCAAAACGGCGCCGATGCGCTACTGCCACGAGTACTGCGTCGCGAAGCGCGTCGCTCCGGCGTCGCGATCCGGGTTCAAGCGACTTCTCGGGTCGTTGTGGTTCCGCATCTACGCCTCGCGGAGGGGCGGGCCGCCCGACTCGAGTGGGTTCGAGCATTGGGCCGTCGGAGAGGAGCGCGGCGACAAGCACGAAGTGGTGGGCCTCCACAACTGGCTCCAGCTTTTCGTCGAGGAGCGCAAGGGCGCGCTTAACTACCACGGATACGTATCGCACGACAAGAGGCGCCCCGACGAGGACCAGCCGGTGCTGTCGCTCCAGTTTACGTGGACCGACGTCGACGACGGCAGCGTCGACCTCAAGCCGACGTCCACCTCGATCATTGGCTCGAGTCCCGAGCTCGAACTCGCGCTCTTCACGCTCGCGGCGCTCGCCGCGGGTAAGGACGACCCAAAGACGACGCGTGTCGACGACGGCCGCGAGATCACGCCGGTCACGCTCCGTTCCGATGACGGTGCGGATCTCATGACCTTCGAGATCAACTGCGTCAAATGGACCGTCGACGGGCACCCCGCCATTCGTACCTGCTACCCTTCGGCGATCTCATAGGATATTATTATTATCGCCAGACCTGGGGTCGCGAGTGGCGCGCGGTAAAGGTTTGGTATTCGGAGAGCATCGACGTCAGGGTGTCGTCGAGGCGGCGGGCCCGGTCGTCGAGGCGGGCGCGGAGGCTCGCGCTCGCGCGCGTGCTTTGGTCGCATCGTCGCCGGAACGCTTCGACCGACCCAAGTTCGTCGGTCGTCATTCCCGGGTACTCGTGTTTGAGGTCGTCGACCCGGGACTCGAGGGAGGAGCGTTTTCCTCCTCCTCCTCCATTCCTCGGTTGTTTCGTAGAATTCTCGCGCTCGCGTCGTCTTCTTCGGGCGATCGCGTCTCGAACGATGCGGCGCGCGGCCGTCGTTTCGTCGAGGAGACAAAGCCGCCGCCGCGCGGCCGCCGCCGAATTGTCGCGCCAGGTCGCGTGGGCACGGACCCAGCCGTAGACGCGGAGCGCCTCGTCGCGCTCCCGTCGCCGCGGCAAGAGCGCTCGCAGGAGATCTTCGTCGCGATTACTTCTTTTTCGGCGGCCGTAGGAGGAGGAATCATATTCTTCTTCGAAGCGTGCTGCGCTGCAGGCGGAAAAGACGCGCGGCGGGAGCACCGCGTCAGCCGGAACGCTCTCGCACGTACCGGCGAGAAAGTCCTCCTCGTCCAGGGTTTCGCGGCCGGAAACGTCGTCGACGAGGACGGTCGGGAGGAGGTCGTAGAGGAGGGCTTTGGCCACTCGCAGCTCGCGGCCCAGGACGGCGGCGCCGTAGACTATGGCAAAGGGGGCGCGCCGGTCGAGGGCCGCGCGCAGTGCCCGGGGAGAGGCGAGCTCGACGGCGCGACGAAGGGCCCGCCGCGCGGCGAGCAGCGGGCCGAGTCGGTCGAGGGCTTTGCGGGCCGCGTCGACGAGGCGAGCGCAGTCCGCGTCGGCGTGGCGGAAGTCGTCCACCGCGAGCGCGGCGTCGAGGGCGGCCATCAAAGCGTCGGCACGCGCGGTAGGGTCGCGGCGTCCTTCGAGCTCGTCGATCGCCCTCGCGAGCGCGGACTTGGCGGCACTCTGGCGAGTCGCGAGGTCGGCGGCGCGCGAAACTGCCTCGACCTCGGCGTGCGGCACGAGGTCCAGCAAAAGCGATCCGTCGTCGATGCGTCGCGCGAGGCGCTCGAGCGCCTCTAGGCGTCGTCGCTTCGCGTCGTCGATCGATCCGGGATCTTTTTCGAAGACCAACGCCGCGCGGAGGTCTCGCCGGAGGTCGCGGGCCGCGAGGCAGGCGGCGAGGCGAGCGTCGACGGCGACCAGCGCGACGCGGACGGCGGCGTCCTTGCGCACGCGCGGGCGGGCGGTCGACGTTTCGGCGTCGCAGCGAGCCTTGACCTTTTCGAGGTCGACGGGGTCTTCGGCGCCGGACGCCGCCGCGCGGAGCGCGTCGAGGAGCGCGAGCCGCCGCGCGCGCGCCTTGGCCACCAAGGCGCGCGCGACGCGGGAGATCGATATCGCGGCCCCCGCTCGCCGTTCGATCTCCCGCGTCGCCGCCGCCGCGGCCTCGAACGCCGCGAAGGCGTCCGACCGCAGGACCCTCGCGAGCTCGTCCTCGAAACCCATCGCGCCGACTTCGGCTAAGACTTGGCGGACCTCGCGCTCGGCCGCATCCCGAGCGATCCGAGCGCGCTCTCGCTCTCGGGCTTGGCGCGCAAAGCGCTCGCGGTCCCGGGCCTCGCGCCGCGACCCGAAAAGCGCGATCACCGCGAGCCGGCCTCGCCACCACCGCTGGAGTCTCCGAGCGAACGGGCGCGCCGCGCTCACCCGGAGCTCCTCGAGACGCGCGAGCGCGCGCCGCCGCACGAGGACGCGCGTTTTGCCGACGAAGACGTCGTCCGCAGACACCACCACCTCCTCCTCCAGGAGATCGTCGCGCACGGCTTTCGCCACCACCCTCTCGTCGCCCTCGTTTGGAAACAAGCTGGTGGCGCACAATCCGCCAAACCGTCGCGCGAAGTCGCCAAAGTGGAAGCGAGCGCGGTACCCCCCGACGGGGGCGCGCTGCACGCGCAGCGCTCCGAAGACGCCCGCTGCCACGAGTTGCGCCAGCACGACCGGGTTGTCGAGGCCTTCTTTGAGGCCCGGCCTGATGCACCGGATGAAACGAGATCGCGTCCCGCGCACGGCCGCGTCGAGCCGCTCGAGGTCGGCGCTCGCGCGCCTCAGCCGCGCCGTCTGCGTCTTCTGCTCCTCGCGCGAAAAGAACCTCCGCACGATACCCGAGGCGCTCTTGGCGGCGAGCGACCGACCCTCGATGCTGAGGCCCTCGTTGGCGTTCTGCTCGCGCCACCCCGCCGAGTCGTAGCACACCTTTGTCCCGCCGCCGACGACAAAGTGGTCGACGGAAAATAATAAATCGGAAACGCGCTCGCACCGGTCGGTCTCGCGCGCCGCCGCCGCAAAAATAGCCACAAAGTCGGCGTCGGACGCCGCGCGCCCGAGCGCGGGGACCAGCGTCGCCTCGAACAACCGGACCAGGCTCGCAGCGTCGTCGGTTCGAATGTTCGGCGGCGATACGGCGATTCCCTCGGCCGCGTAGATGGCGAGCTCGCCGTCCAAAACGACCGTCGCGAAATGGTGCTGCAGCTTCTCGTTGGCAAAGTTCGCGCACAAAGCATCGAGGTCCGGTTCCTCCGTCTTAAATCCCGGCGAGTCGACCACGGCGATCGTCGTCGCGGCGGAACCTTCTCCTCCGACGACGGAAAGGCCGACGTCGTCGTCGTCGTCGTCGCGTCGGTTGATGCGGCCGACGAGGCCCTCCGCGAAGACCGCCTCGTATAGCGCGCAGGCGAGCGCGTCCCGGGCAGCGGAAGCTCTTTCCGGCGGCCAGTTCCCGTTTCCCGTGAGCGCGCGGGCGAGAGCCTCCGCGTCTCCCAGGCCCGACAACAGCGTCGACCATTCGAGCGACTTGCGCGAGGCCTCGGACACGCCGCATCCGTCGCCCTCGTCGACGAATTCGACGTCGCCCGCGTGGACGACCGCCGCCACGATCCGGAAGATCTCCGCGATATCGTCTCGAGCGTACCCGAGGCTCTCGAGGTCGCGCTCGACGTCCGCCAGCAGCAGCGCCGCCGAATCGTCGTTCGGCCTGCTGCTGCCGACGGGATCGAGGAGGTACGCGTGGTTCTCGCCGAGCCGCAGGGCCGTCCTGGCGTCGCGGCGCCGACCCGCCGCGTAAAAAGCGCGAAACGACTGGCCGCCGCGCCTCGCGCGGCGCGCTTCGAACAGCACGTATTCGAAGCGATACGACGTCGCCCGCCTTCTGGCGATCGTGATCGTGGTGATCATGCCGAACATCGACGCGACTTGGTTCCGCGGCGTCTTCGCGCTCCCAAACGCGTCGAGCACGCGCGCGGCCGCGGGGAGCGCGTCGAGATCTCCCGGCGCCGCGAAGGCCATCCACTCCAAAATTCGAGCGCGCGTTGTCGTCTTCCCGGAGCCACTCTCCCCCGCGATCACGAGAGACTGAGGGCTCCTCGTCGCGCGGGACCACGCGGCCGCGGCCGTCGCGTACGGGTGCGGCTCGGGCTGAGCGCCCCAGTCCGAATCGATCAAGATCAAGGCGCGCCGCTTGAGATCGTTCGAATACAACAAAGATTCCTCCTTTGGCCGCAACGCGAGCAGCACTTGCCCGGCCTGAGTGTAGATACGACCCTCGTCGTACCGCGCGCCCAGCTGATAAAGCACCGCGCCTTCCGAGACAGACGCCAAATCGGCGAGGTCATCCATCGTCTGCGTCGAGACGTCGCTCGCCTCGACGGGCTCGAGCGAATGCAGCCGATGAACCACGATCTGCCGCCCGGATGGCGTCGCGAGCGTCGCGCCGCCGTCGGCGCGGCGCTGCACGAGCCGGCACGCCACCCACGACAGTCCGGCGTCGGCAACCCAGAAGTAGTCTTCGCCCTCGTCGCGCACTCCGCCTTCGGGCACCATACGGCTCTCGCGCAGCACGACCGGCTCGGACTTGGGGGACGCTGGTGGCCGGCCCGCCGGAACCTTGGGTGGTGGTGGTGGTGGTGGTGGTTCTGGCGTACCGGGAAGGCTCGTCGGAGGCGCGCTCGGAGGCCGGCCCCGCGGCGGCGGACCGCGAGGTGGACCCGGTAAATGCGTCCTCGGAGGTGGGCCACCAGGTGGTGGACTCGGTAAACCGCCAGGTGGTGGACCCGGCAGCTGCGTCCTCGGAGGTGGACCGCGAGGTGGTGGACCCGGCAGCTGCGTTCTCGGAGGTGGACCGCGAGGTGGTGGACCCGGCAGCTGCGTTCTCGGAGGTGGGCTGCGAGGTGGTGGACCCGGCAGCTGCGTCCTCGGGGGTGGACCTGGCAGCTGCGTCGTCGGAGGTGGGCCATGAGGTGGACCCGGCAGCCGCGTCGTCGGGGGTGGACCCAGCAGCCGCGTTCTCGGGGGTGGACCAGGCAGCTGCGTCGTTGGTGGTGGGTTGCGAGGTGGACCTGGAGGAGGACCTCGCGGTGGCGGTCCTGGTAGCGCCGGTCGAAGTGGCGGCGACCCTCGAGGCGGTCCCGTTATTGGGGGCGGCCCTCGAGATAGTCCTTTCAAAGGCGCGCCGTGTGGCGGCCCTCGAGGCGGTCCTTGATCTCGAGGTGGCGGCTGCCCGCGAGGTAGACCCTGCGGCGGCAACCCGCGAGGCGGTCCTGGAAACGGCGCGCCGCTAGGAGGCGGACCTCGCGGTGGCGGCGGCGGAGGTCCCTTAGGAGGTGGTCCAGGAGGCGGCGGTGGACTGAGTGGCGGTCCGCGAGGCGGCGGGCACGAGGGCGGGCCGGGCGTCGCAGGCCGTGCTGGAGGGCGCCCCGGCATCGGCTTGCGACTGCTCGGTGGTGGTCCGAGCACCTTTGGAGGCTTTGGGGGTGGCTGCTGCGCCGGCGGTGCGGACGAAAGCGCCATAGCCCCCAGGGTAAGGAAGAAATCGTCACGACGATGCTCCTTTTTGCGTCGTGGGTGATCCCCGCCGCGGGGTTTGTTGTTGTCCCTCGGCAGTGGTCGCCGCAAGGCCTCGCCCGCTCGACGGCTGCCCCGGTTGAGAACACGCCGTTCGAGTCGGTCGTCGAAGGTATCGATATTGTCCTGGAGTCGCGTCTCGAGAGGCAAGTTGACGGCCGCGGCGACGCGTTCCTCTTCAAGGCGCGGTGCGAAGCGCCTGGCGCCGCTGTGTTGACGTGCTTCGAGGAAATCCGAGAGAAGGCCAAGACGAATCTGGCCGAGCCAGGGTACGTACGTAGCATGGCTCGGAGTGTCGACGTGACTGACCTCTCTCGTAGGTACAGGCCGGGTGATGTACCGCCGTGGATCAAGCGCCAGTTGGTCGAGTTTTCCTTGACCTCAGTCATGGAGGACGTGGTCAAGTTAACGATCGAGGCCCACGGCCTCGAGGTCTTGGAGGGCGATAAGGGGGAGGAGACGATCAAAGTGCGTAGTCTTGGTGGTGCGCGCGATCGATTGATTGACGACGACCGCAGTGGACCGAGAATCCGGCCGACGAGGCGAGGACGTTCGTCCTGGGGTCGCCATTCACATTCCACGCCGCCTTTAACGCGACGTTGCCGGTGGCGGCCGTCGAGTCCGGCGGCGCAGTGACGATCGACTCCTTGTACAAGCTGAAGCCGCAGTCTCACGAGCGAGCGGCGCGAGTCCTGGCTGCCGGCGGGAAGCTGCCGAATCTGTTAAAGCGAGGAGGAGGGGCCGGGGGGAAGAAAAGCAAAAAGAAGCCGGCGAAGAAGCGCAAGCGATAACACACATTCCGTTAGCGTTTCTTCAAGTTGTAGCCAAGCGGGCAACCACGCGATCCGCTGCAAACCGAGTAGTGAATTACCGTGTAGAGATTCCGTGTTCGTTCGGGATGTATGTGTCAGGTCTCAACTCCTGGGAGAGAGAGAGAGAGAGAGAGAGATCTCACGATGGGCGAGACACACACATGAGACGAAAGTGAGGCTGCGCACCTAGGGAGGATTTGACTAGGAGTCGCGGAGATGAACGGGTCTCCGGGCGCTTACTCTGAGAGCGCTCGGCCAAAGGGCTCGGGGACTTATGATGCGCGACCCGAGCGACGACCGGAGGACGACGCGGAGCGGAAAGAGAAGAAGGCGAAGAAAATAAAGAAAAAGTCAAAGGAGGTGCGCGTCTATGCCCTGGTGCATTTATTTATCACCCCTTTCCCGCAGACTCGCACCAAGGCAGAGCTGCGACAGTGGATGAAGACGACAGTTGTCCACGGCGTCGCGGACCTCGCGGTCGCGTCGGCTCAACGAGAGGCGCGCGCATTGATTGATATTCATGGAAGATGACCCTCTGCCTCCTCCAGGCGGCCAAGCGGAAGAAGCCCGTCAAGATGAGCACGGTTAGTGTCATTTTTTGTCGTATGTTTTGAATCGGGGTCGACGTTAGGTTGCGGTCGAAGAGGCGCGGCGAAAGCGCGAGGACGAGGCAAATCGTCGCAAGAAAGAGGAGTCGGACAAGAAGGCCGAGGAGGAGCGCCGGCGCGCCGAAGAGGCGGCCGAGCGCCGGCGCGAGGAAGATCTCGCCGCTGCGCAGGCTGCGATTGCTCGGGCCAAAGCGGCCGAGGCGACGCAGCCCGCGCGGACCCCCCCGAAGGTCGTTCAGGAAGCCGCGCCCGCGTCGGCGCACGCGTGCGTCGACCGGCCTGGGTGGGGCGACGACGATGACGACGACGACGACGGTCACCACGAGGCCTGGGGAGGGTCGGCGAGAAAGACGCTGGATGGGCCAACGGCCACGAAGGCATTGCGGCGGACGCCGGACGAGAAGACGACGAACTACGTGCAACGCGCCTCGACTATCAACAAGGTCGGATCGGCCAAAGGCTTCAGCTCGTCGACCTCGCCGCGCGTTCGCCCGCCCGAGACCACGGGCCGGTCTCTCGACTTTGGCGCGAGCCTCGGCCTGGCGCGCTCGGCCGCGGCCGGCATGACGGTGCTGCGCCGCGGCGACAAAGAAGCTCGGTCCAAGCGAGACGCCACCAACGGCTCGAGCGACGCCTCGACCGCCTCTGTCTCTTCGGCTGCCCCGCGCGTGGCAAGCACCTCGTCATCCTCGGAGACGCTCCAGTGGCCACGCGGCGGACATCCCAAGGGAGGCAACGCCGGGGTGGCGGCACCGCCGGCGGCGGCACCGCCGCCAGCGGCGGTGCCGCCGCCGCCGCCCGGAACGTCGTCTAGCGGGCCAACTCTCGCGACGGCGGGAAAGGCGTCGTCGCTCAAGACAATCTCCGCCGCGAGCCAGTCGCCGTCGCATGCGCATTTCAGCAAGGCCAAGTCCTGGGCGAGCGCTGTTGCCGGCGAGTCGTATGCGCCGACCCTGCCTCCCGCCGACGCCGACAACAAGAAGGACGCGTCGCCGGCGACTTCAACCCTCGAGCACTCCGCGGAGCCCGGTGGCTCCGTTGCCGAGGCAGCAAAACCGGAGTCGTGGGCAGCGGCGGCTCGTGGCAAGCAGCCGGTTGTGGAAAATGCGTGGCGCACCAAGCCTAAAGGCGCTCTGGCGCGCGGTTTCGCAGCTCTGCAGGCTCGAGCGGCCCGAGACGTCGTCGTCGACTCGGGAGTCGCGTCGCGCGACCCTCGAGGGTCAGCGGCTGCCAAGAGCGCGCCGCAAGGTGACCCCTCGTCCTCGACGACCGCTGCCATCGTGAATAAGACCGCCGACGCCGCCGTCGCGAAGAAGCCCGAATCGACGCACGATACTACCCCCGAGACGACCGAAGACCAACAATCTGAGGCAACCGCCGCCGCCGAAATCGAGGCGTCGGGAGATGCGAACGATAACGGCAACGATAACAATACAAACAACGACAACGACAACGACAACGCCAGCAAGAAGCCTGCGACCAGACGGGTCTGGGGAGGCGAACTGCCGCCCGCTCTCCGAGCACCGCCCTCGAAAGGGAATAAGCCGCCTCGCGGCGCGGGAGATGCGCCCAAGACTGATGCGAGCGATTCGTCGAGTCCGGGCGACGACAACACGAAAGGGGGAATTGATCCCCACGATAAGGACCAGCAGCAACAGCAGCAAGGTGGTGTTATCAAGGCATCGGACGTCATGCCGGCTGGTGGGGGAAAGCCCGCGCACTCGCGGCCCTCGCGTCCGCATCACCATCACAACAAGGGTATCGCTGCGGAAGACGGGGATACGACCACCAACAAGGGGCGCAAGGGGGAGTTGGATGACTATGCCAACAAGGCTGTTTACCACAACCACCACTACCAGGCGCAGCGGAACTCGTCGTTCTCTCCAAGCGCCGCCTCCTACGATCGGCAGCGGGCCTATGCCGGGCAGGTCAAGCAGCCGCACGATCAACACCGGCGGTCGCGCGAGGAGGCGGAGGGCGCCGCGTATCAGGCTCGGCGCGCGTCGGTTGGCCGGCAGACAGAGGAGGAGCGGAGGCGGCGCATCGACGAGACGTCGAACCTCGATAGCGAGGCGGCCGCGGATCGGATGGCGGCGCGCGCGTGGGCCGCGGCGCAGCTCGAAGAGTCGCACGAACGACGGGAGTTTGAACGCCGACGAAGCGCGGGCGTCATGCGCAAGCGGCTTGCTCGCGACGTCGACGATTTTGTTCGTCGACTCGACGCGGCCATGGCGCCGCAGCGGCTCGCCCGCGCGGCCGTCCTCGCAAACGTGACGGACGTCGTGAATTCTATCTGGGCACACGCCGAGTGTTCGCTTTACGGCTCGTGCCTGACGGGCCTCGACCTGCCGTCGTCCGACGTGGACGTCGTCGTCCGAGGCCTCGGCGGAGACCCGACACCTAACCCGCCACAAACGCTGCGAGCTCCCGGGCAGCTCTCGCCCTCGGGCGCCACGGTTCCTCCGCTCGCGAACGCGGCGCCGCGCATGCCGTACGTCGAGGCCGAAGGTGCCGCTTATCATCTCACCAGTCCAACCGCGATGAAACAGCGACAGCCGCATCCTTCGATAGTCCACGCGCAGGCCGCCGCGCGCGGGCAGCAACACCCTCCGCCGCGTGGGGCGAATAATGGAGTCGTCTACCACGCGCCGCAACAACAGAGCGTCGTCGGTACGCCCGTGCAGCAGCATCAGCAGCACCAGCAGCAGCACCAGCAGCAGCAGCAGCTTCAGGCATCGGCCGAGTTATTCGTCGTGCCACAGCAGCACGCGTTTTCGTCCGAGACGCAGCATCCGGCACCGCGCGCGCGACGACGAAAGAACGAGACCTCCGAGCCGTCGGACTACTCCAGACAAGTAGCCGCGTCGTCGCACGACTCGAACGACTCGGACTACGTCGCGTACGACGACGAAGACGACGGTTACGAAGACTCGGCCGCAGCGTCGTCGAACAACGACGACGCCACCTCGGCATTCGGCGACGGCTCGTCGACCTTGAACGGCAAACAGCCAGCGACCAACCACAAGTCGTCGCCGTCGTATCCCGCGCCGTCGGCGCCGCCGCCGTCGTCGTCCGACGGCGGTTTTTACGGCGAAGAGGACGAGCCTTCGCAGGACAAACACCAGCTGCGGCTGTCGAACGCGACGATCACGGATCCGTTCGACGACACGACGAGCGAGCAGGCCGTCACGAACGACGAGACGGCGTCGGTCGCCTCGAGCGAACGTCTCCAAAGGAGAAGAGGAAGACCGCAGGATATTCGACCAAACGCGATTTTGCCAGGCCGACGCGAGGGTACCGACGACGAAGACGAGGAGCAGCAACACGCCGCGTTCACGGCTCAACAGCAGCAGCATCAACAACAACAAAACCACCATATGTTGCGGGCGAATCACTACGCGGCGACGACGGCGGCGGCCGCGATGCCCGCCGCGCTCCCGCCTCAGGACTCGGCTCCGCCGTTTTCGCGGCACGTCCAAAGCCACCTCGCCTACACGGCGCGCGTGCCGCACCGGGCGGCGACGCCAACGCGCGTCGACGCCGTCAACGGCATTCCTCGACAACCCTATCTCAGAAGTCCCACGCCGCCCGCGACGGCGCCGGCGGGCGTCGTCGTCTGCCTCAAGACGCTCGCGGCCGCGTTGTCCTCGAGGCCGTGGGTTCGCGAACTCAAAGCCATCGAGACGGCCTCGATCCCTGTGATCAAGTTGCTCGCAGATCCAGCGCGCCTCGAGCCGCCGGCGCCGCTCCCGTCGTTCCGCCGCGTCCGAAGAAAACCGGAGGGCGGCGACGCGGGCGACCTCAACGACGACGTCGACGACGATGACGGTTTCGGCGCCCCCGTGTGGTGCGGCGCCGTCGGCCGCTGCGACGCGGGACTTCTCGCCGTCGACATTAGCTTCGAGGCACCGAACCACGGCGGTCTTGCTTCTTCGCGCTACGCGCTCGAGACGATGAGCCGCTGGCCCGAAGCCACGCCCCTCATGCTCGTGCTCAAAGAACTCTTAGTCCAACGCGGTCTCAACGAACCCTTTACTGGCGGCCTCTCGAGTTACTCGCTCCTTCTCCTCGTTATCACTGCGCTGATGCAGGCTGGCGTGGTAAGTAGTGCTCTCTCTTTCGTCGTCGCCCGTGATGATTCTCCTTCTCCCTCAGGAGCCTCTCGAGACGCCCGCCCAGTTTTCCCGGGTCGAAAGACCGCCGCCCGGCCAGTCCCTCGCGAGTAGAATACGCGACTGCCGTGCGCTCGGCGTCGACGAAGACGACGACGACGACGCGCTCGGCTACCTGCTCACCTTCTTTCTCGAGTTCTTCGGTCGACAGTTCGACCCGACGATCCAGGCGGTCTCGGTTTTGCGAGGGGACAGGGGGATCATCCAACTCCAAGCCCCGTCCTATGAAGACGGGCAGTGGGTGACTCCGCTCATCGAAGATCCGCTTGAAATTTCTAGGAACGTCGCTCGCTCTTGTTTTGGCATCGCGCAAATTCAGTACGTCTTTTCCCACTGCTTGCAGCTTTTGGAGATCAAGGGCACGGCCAACGCCCTCAAAGATGAGGAAGTCCTTTCTCTCATGCTGGCTTATTGACTGACGCCCCCGACCACCGCATTCCGTTCCCCGCCTTTCTTCGACCAATCATTGCCCCCGACAGACAGACGGACAGACAGACAGACAGACAGACAGCCAGCCTCTGGCAGATGCGACCTTTTTTTCGGAGCGCCCCACCCTCCGTGAATAATAGTGACCTCGCCCCCCCTCCCCATTCGCACGCCACGCGCGGGCCTGGCCATGCAACAGACATCAAGACCACACCTCGCTGCGAGCACCAATACCTTGCTCTACTTGTCGTCTTATCGTGAGAGAGCACCTCCCCTACCTCTTTTCACCCTCTCTCTCTGTGCTGCTCCGGCTGTGTGTGCGGCCGTCCTAGGGCTTCCGTGGACTGAGTCGTCCTTGAGCCCCGGCCCTCCGAACCTTCTTGCGTGCCCGGAGCTCCGACCCATTATGATGAACAGTTACTACGTCTCCTTGGAAGGAAGGACCCCAGGAAAATAGCGCCCACGCGCGCGCGTAAAAATACCAACACTACTATCAGCGCTAGGTTATAATATAATTGTGCCGTTTTTTTGCGATCACTGAGAAAACACCCAAGAGGTCGACCCCGGGCGCCGCAGAGCCGGCGACACAGCCTCGACATCTGCACCCACACACGCGGGAACAAGCCCGAGAAAAAACCCGTAGGAGTCGCTGCCGCTACAAGGTGTTGCGCCAAAGTCGGGTCTTTCCGAGGCGAGTTTTAATTTTGAGCCACTTTGCACGAAAGTGGCCTTATTCGGGACGAGGCGGCCAAGCAGACGATGGAGACGGGTTGGGCGATATTCGAGGAAAGTTAGGGCCACGAGAAGACCCACCATCGAGCCCGGATGGCCTTTGGGGCGTGTCTAGGGTGGTCACTAGGAGCTGGCGTGGGTCGGGGTAAACGGGAGGAGCCCGCAGCGCGCGGGCAGGAATCAATTATAGACTTCGGAGTCAGCGCCAAGATCGCCAAGAAACGCCAAGATCGCCGAAGAAACCGGCAATCTCGCTCTCGGCCAGGCTCTCTTCGTCGTCGGCGAGGGCGGACTCGGCAGGGCTCATCTTTGGGGACAGCAGCATGTTTGGCCGCGGGGTTGTCTTGAGCTGGCGCTGGCGTCGGAGGCAGAAGCAGGGGCTTGTCGACGGGGGACTGGATTTCTTCGAAGGAGACATTCTCGTTGTTATTCTTGGCGTTGGCGCCCTTGCCAGTGCGGCAGCCATAGGTGAAGGACTTGAGCTGACCTGGACGGAGCTTCGAATGCATCCCGAAAGCGGCTAAGGGCGCGGATCTCGGAGTGGCGGTCCCCCCCAAGGGTCGGCCTGCTTCTGCTCCTTCGCCGTGACCGCGGCCTTGCTCTTCTCGTGGGGGGCAGCCTCCTCGAGCAAGAAAATTTCTCGTACTCGACGTTTGGTAATGCGCGCTCCAAATTTGTTCCTGGACATGCGACAGCGCACAGCGCTTGACTGAGAGCGAGGGCCGCTGGACCACCGGAGCCGTCGCCGTCAGCAGCGCCCTCTCCCGCCGCCTTGACTTCTTCCTCCATCTTTCGGGCGGCCTTGTCTCGGGTGGTGTTGTAGGAGCCGCGGACCTTGACCTTGAACGTCTCGACCCGGTGAGCTCCAGCAGAACATGCGACGGTGCGTCCGTTGCCACGCGCTGCTGCTACGCCTTGTCGTTCGGTCCCACCGAGGCGTCGCCGGTCGCCGGCTGGTGTGCCGTCGTAACCGACGCGTTGTCAGCGTTCAAGTCAATGGTCGCCAGGACGGCTCAAGCCGCGCGCTGCGAGCACCCGCCTCTCGAGTGAGCGTCACTCTTCGCTTTAGTGGCTTGGCCGCACTTGTCGCCCTCCCGCGTAATGCCCACGGGTTAATTTGACGCTCTTGTTGCGCCGGCACGTCATCGACTTCCACTTGCCGCGACTTGTGATGCATCCTCCGCGCTCCGAGCGAACCGTGGACTCGCGATTTACCCACGAGACAATTCGCATCCTAGACCATGACGGCCGCGCGCGCGGAGGGAGAGCATAGGTCGCGTACAGGCACGTCGCCACCCTCAACCGCTGCTCGATAGTGCTCGTAACACGAGAACTTCGGAGGGGCAACACAGTCGAGCGCGAAAAAATAAGAACGTGAGCGCCGCAACGGAACGTTTTTGCAAAACTTTCAGAAAAATGAAATCGCATCCATTGAGTGGACAGCAGTGACGACAGAAAAATTAGACATGAAATCAGACCATGACCCGGCGATAGGCGGGCAGCTCATCCAAGGAAATCATTTTCAGTATCTGGCCCAACCTTTTGCGCATTGATCAACAGGCGGCGGGCAGCTCAACGCACCTCCCGACCGCGCACAGTTTCCGATAAGACAGGATGCACGTTCGTTCGAGCAAGCTGCGTTGGGATGACATCGTGGAGAGGATGAGAAACCGAGGAATTGTCCGCAAGGCAAAGCTGGCAGCACACATTGTCGTCATCATCATGGTGGGCGCTATACGGCAGCGAATGTGATTCAGCTGAAGCGGAATGAACCTTCATTTTTCGCATCTATGAACGAGGTGTTGCTCGATGTCTCGATAGGTAAATGTGTTGCTACGTAGAAAGATGTGAATAAAACTCTGGAAAGGAGCCACGGAATATAGGGAGCTTGACATCGAGAAACGAGGGGCGCGGAGTCTATATTTGTTGCGTCAGAGTGCGCATTCGCTCTTGATGTCGCGCCAAAAAAAGACAAGCTCAAGGCCAGCGCGAAGAAGACAAGGAAAGGCTTTGAATAGGATAAGCTCCGCGTGTCTCGAGCACGCTGGTGGAAACGATATGTAGGCAATGTAGGTGTAGTGGAAGCCGCGCCTCGATCAAATGGACTTTCATCGATCGGCGAGGGCGAAGACACGAGCTGGAATACCATACCTTTAATCAACGGCAAGACAGGATACGCGAACGCTAAGCAGGCGAGGGGCGCCGTGAGTTGGCTGCAGGAATATTAGAAAACTCGAAGCAAGCCCTGGTAGCGTCGGAAGGCCCAACCAGTACAACATAGTTTTCCCGTCGACTCGGTCGCGTCTAGCCGAAGTCGGCGAGTCGCGACATCGGCGGCGACGAATCTCGCGAGAGCTACATACGCTGAGCCGAGGACGATGCAGTGCCGTGGATCGGGCCTCACTCTAGCTGCGACTGTGAGTGTGGTGCGTAGGCCACAGTGCGAATGTGATGTTCGGAGCGCGACATTCGGCGGCATTTGCCTGACGCCGGAGGCGCGGCAAATGGAATCTTACTACACACAGCGAGAGGGCTGTACGGACAATCTGACAACTCGCAGTATAAACCGCGTCATGCTGCGCGAGTTGTTGTCGGACGTCCTCGTGCCATGCCGCAGCCCTCTTCGGCGTCGACGAGCGGCTGTATGGACGTAAACACGCGACGAAATGCATTACGACCAAGACGAAAGAGCCCGAGAAGCTAGTGAGTTCGGCTGCGGTCTTTCCTTGCAAGCACGAAACGAAGGAGTCGAAGGTGCATTTTTTCGGGATCAACGGACCGGCAGAATACTTACAATTTCCAACGGATCCTAAATGCGCCTTAATAATGAACAAGTACAGGCGAGTAAGTTCACCTAGTCCCAATCTCTAACCCCAGTAAGTTCACCTGGTCAGTAAGTTCACAAAGTCCCAATCTCTAACCCAAGTAAGTTCACCTGGTCCCAGTAAGTTCACCTGGTCAGTAAGTTCACCTAGTCCAAATCTCTAACCCCAGTAGGTTCGGCGTAAACCCACTCGTGCTCACACCACTCCTTCGAGCTCGTCGCTCTCGCCTCCGCCAATCTAAGCTGCTTTGATCCGCACACGCCGCTAATCTTTGAGTTTACTCTAAAACCCCCAGTAAGCTCACCTGGTCCCAGTAAGTTCACCTGGTCACTATATTCACCCAGTCCCAATCTCAAACCCCAGTAAGTTCACCTGGTCCCAGTAAGTTCACCTACAGTGCGCGTGTAGACGCCGGGAGGGGGCTTATCGGTATTGCGGAGCACGTGTGGGGTAGGGTGGAGTCTTCGACTCAAGAAGAGCATATTCTCGTGTCGTCGACTCAGAAGAGCATATTCTCGTGGTTGCCGATCGACAGAGAGCCACGTAGAGCTGGACGTGACAGAAGACGGGCTTGTGGGCAAGAGGACGCGGACCTCGCGGGGCGTCTGGCCCTGGCTCTTGTTGATCGTTTGGCGTAGGCGGGCCTTAAGGGATACAGGTTGGAGGAGCCTCGGTGACAACGACGCGATCAATCATGTATCTCGTACCGTTGCAGTGGCCGTGCGACGGGTCGAGGTTGCGAAGACTTTAAGCTCGCGATCAAAGTCAGCATGCCGTTGGTTGTCAGGGAGTTGAAAACTCGACTGTAAAGAGCGAGGCGTCGTCTTCCGACCCAACCTAGTCGGCCGAAAAGAACTCCGACGCCTCGTCTCCGGGAAAAAAAGGCCGCGGTCATGCGCGCGTTGTCAGCATCGACAACATCGTTTCGACGGGGCGTGAGAATGGCGCGCTGAAAGAGCCGCCGCGGGTCGTGGAAATAGTCTGCGAGGTCGCCGTAGACGGCTTGGAGGATCAATGTGTGGCTCGCGGGCCTACATGATCCTTACCCTAAATCGGGGGACAAACCCACCCGACTAGGTCCCACGTACTTATCTCCGCCCGTCAGGCACATCCCTCATACCCCACAAACCCACCCACATCCTTCATGCTCCCCACACACACCCCCCTCTTACTAGAGTCTTAGCAGTCGACATTTAAACTTTACTATAATAATTAAAGACAAACAAAACAAACAAACAAACTGTCGATTAGTAGTTAGGATGAAGCAGGGGCGCTAACAGGTAGAGACAACGAAAGAAGAGCAGAAATCTAGAGGGTGTAAAGGAGCAGAAGGACGCAGGAGAGAGTTTGAGACTTGGTTCAGATGCAGGGTAGCCACGACCGCCGTCGCCGCCACAACCACCCATTGAGCATGAGGAAATTCAAGCCCGCCGTAGTACCAGGGCGGGAGATTGACCCCGCGCAACGCGTTTTGTGTAAACCGGAAGAAAAAAAAAACAAGAAAACGGAAGGGAGAGGTACGCAACTTCCAGGCTCAAAAATCCAGAATGGATGAGTGCAGAGGATGAGATTAAAAGAAAAAAGACATCAGAGGAGGGCGAAGGAGAAGCAAAAAAGCGCAAAGGGGGGCGGCAGAAGCAGGGAGCCAAGGGGAAGATATAATTATTATGGTTACCGACTCTCAGGCTCGAAAAGCACAAATTGATGAGCGCAGAATAAACAGAGAGTAAAAGATCAGAGGACAACGAAGAAGAAGCAAGAAAGCGCGAAAGGGACAGCAGGAGCAGAGAGCCAAGGGAGAGAAAGGAGAGGAACAGATAGAATAAGGGGTGAGGACATATAAGAAGAAAGCAGGAAGAGAGCAAATGGGAAGAAAAGGATGGCGGAATGCAGAATGAGAGGCAATACAGCGCCCAGGTATTTGTCTCAACTGCAGCGACTCTGAGGACGTTGACTCTCGTCTATCTACAGAAGGCGGCAGCGGCTTTCGGTGCGCTCCGTCACTACGTTATTGCCTCGAAATACGTCTCTGCCCGAGCCAAACGAACGGTCTACGTCGGTCTTATCCTTGCCATCCTCCTTCACTGTGCGGAATCATGGTGCCTAACCGAGGTTGTCTACAATCGTCTACGATGCTTTCACGCACAATGCACACGTGCGATGTGCCGCGTTACACGTCGCCAGACCTGGCAACATCACATCAAAACTCCAACCCACTCCTGCGCCTCGGCCTGGAGACTATCGACATCTACATTTCGCGCCGACAACTTCGCTGGGCAGGCCACGTTGCCCGCATGCCCTGGCATCGCCTCCTTCGGAAAATGCTCACCTCGTGGTGCGCCTCCAAACGTCCCCGGGGGTCCCCACAGTTTACGTACGGCCGTGGTCTCAACAAGGCACTCCGCAAATTCAACATGCTCACAACGACCTGGTACTCCCTCGCTCAAAGCCGTGACAACTGGCGACAACAAATCAACTCGTCCTCAATTCCCCTTTCTAGAACCCCGTCTCATCGCCCAGTGACCCTAATCCCATGCGCCATGGCGATGGGATTAACCTACGCCCCATGCATTGGGCTGGCATCTAGTCAGATAGTTTGTTAGTTAACAAAGAGGCAGTATAAGGCTGAAGAATATGTGCCAGCAGAAGGGCGACTCACGAAGACCACATCAAAGGAGCAGATGGACGAAGGAGCACGATAGAAGAGAGCCGTCAAATAACAGGAGTTTGTACAGACAGCGGAATGCGATGCTATGAAGAAAGAGAAAGAACGACGACGCTGGGAGAGTTTGTAGCACGATGTCATACTTCCCAAACGGGCCGCCATAACCTTTTCCGGGCGAGGCGGCCAAATACAGCGAGAACACAGAAAACCCCTTATTATTGTTGCTATGGCAAGCATCTCCCAAGCTCGTAACCCATATTAATTATTATTATGGCAAATAACTACTTATAGTTTCGAAGAGCCCGGGTGGAGGAAACGTGGAATAGAATACAAGGAGCGAGAGTGGCACAGAGGTTGGCAAACTAAAACAGGAGAGAAGACTACTGAGTTCAAAGTGGGGTGCACATGTAAGACTGATAGCAAACCCCGTAATCTCCCCCAGGCCGAAGATGTTGATGGTCTACAAAGATATCAATGTTATTGTATCATGACACGCACTCCCAGGCTCGAAAAATCAGAATGGAGGATTGCAGAGGAATAAAAATAAATAAGATAAAGAATATTCACCCGGCTCGAGGAGCCAGCCTTAGTTACGATTAATATGGTTTGCTACTCCCGGTTGGTTTGTTAGCTAGTTAGCATGTTAGGCGTTTTTGACGTCGATCTCGGCGCCAAGGCCGAGCGGGATAACCGCTAGCTGGACACAAGCGCGAGACAAGGCAGTGCTGACTAGAGCATTTGCTTCATATTTCTGCCTTTCTTGCGATCCCTCATTCTGGATCATTGAGCTTAGAGGTTTTATGTCATTATAACTACAGCAACTAGAACCCAAGTCGAATCTCCGTTTCCACCTCTCGGCATGGCCGCAAATTGAACGAACATTGAGGTGCCCAGTATGGAACGATACTGAAACCAGTTGGAACCAACGCTGCTTATTTATAGCAAATAGGCAAGCATCATCCACATGATCAAGCACCTGTTGTACATTTTCCCTGAAGTTAACGTAATAATAATAACAACACGTAGGTGTGCAAGGTTTTTGCCACACCTTGGGTCGGTTATCGCCGCAACGACTTTAAATCCGTTTTTTTCGAGTCCCCCCTGCACGTTTCCACCGTGCATAAACCGAGGCTGCTTATCACTCACTGCCTCGATCCAACCTCACATGCCTTGAGGGCCTGGGCACACAATTTTCGGTGTTCGCAACTGCGCGCTGCTGTTCACGCTGCCCCAAGAGACACGTGTTTTTTATTCTTACATGTGCAGTTCTTAATAACTTAGTTGCTTCTGAGTACTTAGTTATTAGTCTCTTCTGAGTCTACACAATGGCTTTCTTTCATAGTGCTTAGCGAAGTGAGTTCCTAATAAATTCATACTTTAACATGGGGTGGGCTAAATGGGCTAAGTGTTGCTCTACGTGCGTGGCGTACACGCTGCCACATCGGCGAGTCGTGGGCTCCTTGAGAAAGTGAAGGGGCCCCTCCCGTGCACTGGACAAGCAATGATCTGCGCGACCCACGATTGACTATGCCTATCGCAGCCAAACCCGCTGCGACGAGAACGTGATCCGCGCCAACTGAGAGGACGAGAAGGGTCCATCATCAAAAGATGGCTCGTGTCTCAGTAAAGAACGCAATAAACTCAAAAACCGCAGGACTGATCGTGTTTTTACTTTGGCAGTCAACTGCTACACTAAGGTGGAAGAAGCGGAGTGGGGGAGGGGAGTGCCGGGGGAGATCCATGGCGGTGGGACCGCGATTATTATGGGTTGAACGACGGTTTGGCTTGTAATGATAGCAATTCCTGTGTACAAAAGACGAACGAGCTTTCGACCCACACGCCACAAAAAACGCGTGCGCCTCAGTCAAATCCAATACTGAGAGTGTTGCGCGCGGATGAAGTTGGGGGCCGCCATCATCGACGACCCCGTGCTGCTGCTGCTGCTGCTGCTGCTGCTGCTGCTGCGCAGAGTATCGGATTGTAACGAGCGAAGAAGAAAGAAAAGTGCGGAGGAGAAACGAGCGACGAAAACGTACGTTTGTGCTTTCCAACAACAACAACGAGCGTGAAGTAAGTTTCTCAGAGTTCTTGATGGCTTTCGAACAAATCGCCGTCATCAAAATCATCAACATCATTGAGTTGATGAGACCTGAAGTCCTCGTCCCGCGGTTGATCCGGGCGCGGGTCAATAAAGTCCCGGCAGAAGTCGTCGAGGTCGTAGTCAAAGGGGAGAATATGGCGATTAAACTTGTCGACAAGGAACTTGTGCTCGCGGGCCTTCCGAGGATTCGTCATGATTTGGCCGCAATACTTTTTCTGGTGGTGGAGGTTTGGCGTCGGTCGAATTGCTTTGGCGGGTTCGATCGCGTCGTTCCGAGTAGCGTTGAGTCCTAAAAAGTGCCAGAGGTCGAGAAGCACGGTGCTGTCAAAGTCTTCGAGCTTGACTCGGTAGACGTGCGCAAGGTAGAGCGAGTTACTTTGAGCGTACGTCTCGATCGCGACCCAGTGGGCGACGAGCTGCGACGTCGGGTGCTTGGCGCCAAAGCCGTAACAACTCAACGCGACGGCGAGAGGATGTCGCGTGACGAAGACGAACTTGGCTCTCGAGCTGGGCGGCTTGACAACAGGTGGCGCAAAATCGGAATCATCCGTCGACTCTCGCAACGAATAGCGCGGGGTCGCATCTTCCAAGTCGACGAGCGCTTGCAGGTAGCGGGCCAAGACGACGTTGGGCGGGCTCTTCTCGAGGAGGACTTTCGCACCCTTTAAGCCGGGAGGCTTGCGGTCCCACAGGTAGCCGAAGGCATTCAACACGCGTGATTGCGCGTCCGAGGTGACGTGGTCTTCGGTCCACAACACCTGGTCGACCGGTCCGAGCGCGTACTTGCCGACGCCGCCCGAGGCGCCCGAGGTGCCCATAATGCCGGAAAACGTCAATTCCCCCCCCACGCCGAATCTCGGGTACACGTCCTGTGCGAAGATTCCCTCCGAAAAATCGAGCCCCGACTCGTGCTGTTCGCCGAACCACGCTACGTCAGGGTGCGCCGCGATCGACCGCCAAACGACCGTCGTGCCCGCGCGATGGTGCCCGCCGACGAAGCAAGCCGACCGCTCGCTCAGCAGCTGTTGCCACTCGACCGAGCTAAGATGGAGCCGCTTAGACTGCGCCGACGCGAAGAACAAGGGCCCGTATTTGTAGTAGCAGTACGTGTACGCGCCGAGGGCCGCGCACACGCTCAGCCCGCAAATCCCCAGCGCCTTGAGAGCCTCCGTGCGCTCGTCCTTTTTCGGTGCCTCCTTCTTTGCCAGCGCCTCCTTCTTCGCCTCGCGCTGCTCGGCCTTCCGCTCGGCCTTTTTCGCCAACGCCTTTGCGTTCGTCCCTTTCTTCGACGTCTTTTTCGATGACGACTCCTCCTCCTCACCCTTGCTCAAACTTTCCTCTTTCTCGACGACCACCTCCGCGGCTTTGCTGTCGTCGCTAGCGACGTACCACGCGTACGCGAAACGCACACCTCGCTTTATTGCGTAGAAGACAAGCCCAAACGCCATCGGTGTCAGTGCCTTCTCCCATCCCATCGCTCGAGAGAGTAGTAGGAAATGAATGAAGATATATCGCACTACCAACCGCCCAAAGCGGGGGGGGAGGGGGGATAAAAGGCAACGGGACGTCGTGGAGACCCGAACCTTTAAAAACGAACGACAGCAAAATAGATAGAAAGAGGCCCTGACGCGCGCGGTCATACATACAAGCGCTACCTCCCCGCGCCTGTACACTGCCGTAGCTTTAAGAAGGGCACACTCCCTGGTCCTTCCTTTCTTTTTTTATCGCCGCGGAGCCTTCGCGTGTCCAGACAGACGTAGCTGCGATACTATACATTCGAGAGGGTGCCGGAACTGCAGCAAAAAGCCAGAAAGCCGGAGGGTCCAGAGAGAGAGATGACAGCACCTAGGCGGCTGGGGTAGGTTTTTTGGTGGTCGAGGAGCTGCGAAAAAAGCTCGGGCGCCGGGAGGGCTTGCTGGGCCGCTCGGAGGCGGCTTCTGACGTCGTATCTCCGAGATGATTCCGGATGGCGGCGGCTTTCTGAGCGGCGGCCTCTTCGGGCGTTAACAGGCCCTGCCCGAGGAGCCAGTTGATTTCGCGCAGGGCTTTGGAAGTGGCCTCGCGTTGCTCGTCTCCCTGGTTAAAATCCGTTGGTTGCTGGCCTCTTCTGCTGCTTAAGGTCGGCGCCGTTGAGAATCTGGTTGACTGCGATCGGGAGGACCTAGCATTGGTGTTCAAGTCGCCGGCGTTCGATGCGGTCTCGGCCGTGCCGGGGGTAGCTGTCGTGCCCTCGAATTTGCCAGTCTCTGGGTCGTAGCCGTCGACAAAAAACGCCTTGGGCCGGCGTGAGTGGTCCTTGGGAAACCGAAAACGGGGCCTCGTGACGTTGGTCATGTAGTACGTCATGGCCACGATGAACACCAAGAACACGGTCGTCATCGAAGCAGCGATGTAGGCGTCAAACTTGAGCCACCCCAGCGCGATCGACGAGAGCATGATAAAAAGGATGCCAAACCAAAAAAATCGCAGCGCCCACTTGCGTTCCTGGTACATGCCCGCAACGGCCCGGCTCATCGACCCGTCTGGACCGCGGATCGCGAGGCCCGGGCCGAAGATCATGCACCAGCTCGAGATGGCCATCGTCAGGATGTTGAAGCCGATCGAGATCGAAGCGAGCGTGTAAAACACCAGCAAATACGCCTTGCTGGGATCTTCGTCGCTTCGCTGCCACGATGGGACCATCGTCAGGCCGGAAAACCTGAGGGAGTCGTCGAGCAACTCCAGCGAACGAGACGGCACCCGAGCCCGCACAAAAACGCCGCCTGCGTACCTGCGCGACGCCTCGGGATTTGTGCAAACAAAACGGACTCAGAACGGCGAAGTTGTCCGTGAACACGGTGACCTGCGCTGCAAATACAGGGACAAATCGATTCTCGCTCGCCTCCTTCTCGCGAATTTGCAGCGTCAGCTGCTTGAGCCGCGATTCGAGCTGTGGGAAGACACATGATCAAGGATTCGCGACGTCGTCTGACCTCGGCGCGATCTGCAACGAACCTCAAACCAAACACGATGTTTGATGGGTGCCAACCTACCAGCGGCAATCATTTTGCGGCAGATCCCACGACGGAGACGCTCACTCGCTTACCCTCGAATTTTACTGATTCCAGCTCTCGTTTACGCCAGGAATTTTAGAGCGTCAACGCCTCTGGCGAGTTGTGGCGGAAGGTTGGAGACCCCCTTCGTTTCCCACCGAAAAATATCAGCTCTACGCTGACGACGTTGATGGCCCAAGAAGAGCATCGCGTGGAATCCACCACGTTGAAGACGGAGAAAACGCCGCTGTGCGTCGTGCAACGCAACGCGACGCAGCGGCGCCGGCGAGAAGCAGCGTGGCTGCTAGCGCTGACTGGCTTTGGGGTCGCGTGGGCCCTCTCTCTTGTAGTCATCGGCGTATGGCATGCCACGCGACATGTCGACGTGGAGGCGCAAGGCAAAATACCAGCTCCTGACTTGCCAGCACGGTGCAAATCGGGCAACGGAACGTCGCGCATCCTAATTATTCGGCACTGCGAAAAAGACGCGTCGTCGCGACGAAATTGCAACCCGAAGGGTTATCGCAGAGCGGCATGGCTCCCAAACTTGTTTGTTGGGCCCGACCAACGATGGCAGGCCCCTTCCGTTTTGATCGCCCGCGCGCCAGAACCGAAGCACTACGTAAGGCGATCTGTTGAAACACTCCATCCGCTCTCCGATCGCATCGGGGTGCCTATAAACCAGAACTACTCGGCTCTGACTGTTGATGCGTTGATCAGCCACCTCCAGGAGATGGTTTCCTTCGGCAGTTTGTGCGGCGGTCTGGCGCTTGTGTGCTGGAAACACGAACAAATCCCGCACATTGTTGGCGCGCTTGGCTATCAACCGTTCGACGAAGACGACCATACCAAATCGGGCGGGTGGTGGAAGAGCAAGGACTTCGACACCATCGTCACCCTTAGCTACAACTTCGACGTCGAGACCGGCGAGTTCGAAGTTTCGGGTCACCTCGAGAAGGAGGGATTCAAGGACAAGCACGGAGCATGATCGCCTGTCTTGGCCGCTCCTGGACATCGTGTCCTATTTTTCTGCGCGGGCCTCCTGCACCTAGGATCTAGGCTGCGCCTATTTTTATCGCTACTAATGAATCCTAAGACACGCGCTGATGTGGGCCCTGAGATGCACGCTAAAAACCGCGTTACGACAGCGCTAATAACGTCTCGTTATCAACGCCCGTCGGTCGGACGCATGAAAAAGGTGAGGGTTCACGCAAGCGCCGAAGGTACTATACCTCGCGCCAGTTTCATTTGAAATTGCTGCGCAGATTCACAAGGTCGGTCTCATCATATATTAACTATTCTCGCCGTGAGGTCGACAGCATCGTCGTCCCGTAGCCGCCGCCGCCGTTTGTCAACGCGACCCTGCGTTACGTGTTGGTTCGCGGCCAGTATGCGCGTCCGTATTTCCGACTAGAGTATCACACCTCTCGGGCCTGCGTCGACGCTGTTCGTCGCATCCATGTGCGGCTCTCAAACCATCTCCTGATAGCTCGTCGGCCAGTTCTGTCTCACGGCCTTGCCCCCGTTGACCTCAAGCTCCTTACCGTTTTGACCGAGGGGTGGCGGTACACGCGCTTTCGGCCTAAGGCCTCGAGAGCGTCGAGCTCGATCCGACACAGCTCCTCCTCCACGCCGAAGTAAGACGGCCACGAGATCACCAGATTGGTCCTGGAGCTCCGGTGGGAACTCCTCGGTGACAGTATCGACGACTTGCTTCTCCAGGGAGATTTGGTGGACGTCCTTAATCTCGACTTCTCTCCCGTCATTCGAGCGGAACGTGCCAACATCGTCAGCACGTCTTCGGGGAGGCGACTTTCCTGGTCCGCCTGGAACAAGGTCTCGCGGCTTAATCCATAGCGCTGTGATAGCACCTCGATGCGCACGGCGAGGTGGTGCAAATCTATGGGCTAATTGGCCGCAATCTCGAACCGCGAAGGTCAGTCATCCTCCGATACCAAAAACGACTCGTTCCGGGCGAAATCTTCGACAATCGTCGACAGGTAAAGGCGTCTATGGCTGCAGAACGGATAACGAGAGGGACTTTGTCGGGAAACCTGCACGCCTCGGGCACTCTGCGCGACGCACTGCTGCGTCGAAAGCCGGCGGGCTCCGACGCAACAACAATGAATTTGAGGGTTAATGGATTGCAACGGCGAAGGATTATTAGGGTTAGAGAGTTTGCAATAGCAACAGAAAAGCAACGAGAGGCACGGCCTCACAGGCACCTAACATGGCAGCATTGGGGTTGTTTTCGCGGTCCGACGAACGCGAGCCTCTGACTCTCCGCGTTGGGAACGTCGACGTGGAATCGTCGCTTCGCCCGCGCCGATACGAAATGTGTCCGTCGTCGGTGCCGCCCGTCGCCATCTCCAACGCCGACAAACCTCGGAAGCTGCCGGTCAAAGTTGATCCCAAGGTTTTTTTCGCCAACGAACGGACGTTTTTGGCCTGGATTCATATGGCCCTGATTCTCGGTGGAATAGGCGTCGGTATTATCAGCTTCGCTGATCGCGCTGGCTGGTCAGCTATATACGGTTTTGTCCTGCTACCGGTCGCCGTTGCATTCATCGTCTACGCGCTCCGGCAATTCTATGTGCGAGCGCACGCCATTCGTGCTCGGGAGCCCGGGCCGTACGAGGACCGAATGGGCCCCTACGCGCTTGGCATCACTCTCATCATGGCCACGGTCACCAACGTCATCATTCATGCTGTAATCACCTGAGAGCTCTCCTTTACATTGGGTCCTTCGCCTCCTGATTATCGCAGCCGGACTGTCCCTCGTTGCCAAGTGTCACCAATATGCGACGTCGCCAGAGATACATTATCATAGGAAAGCTCGAAACTACTCCTAGCGCCATGTCGAACTAACATCCGTATCGCGGGTTTTATAGAGAGTGATACGCCGGATGCACATGCGCGTTGGCATGAAGTTTCTACATCGTCGGCGTTTTTATGATCGTCGAATGGCTAGGCTGCACCGGGAGCTTCTGTCATAGTGGTGTCCTTGGGACGTGCTGTCTTCGTTGTAGTCGTCGATATCGACGGCAAGCCGCGCCGCCTCAGAGTCTGGAACATACACGCGCTCTCGGGCAACGAGGAGATCGTCGATAGCGTCTTTATTCTTTCGGGATTTGACGAGCGCAACAAGCCTCCCCTGGTCCTGGACGAATTCGCTAATGTCGCGAATCGAGAGGATGTCTTCGCCATTGGCGTAGGACGCGATTCCTTTTAACCCGAGCTGAAGGGCTCGACGGTACGGGTGCTTAGTACCCAACGGGAAATGATCTGGATCCCACTGCAGCCTGACAGCACCGTCAAGGCGTCCACCATTCCGGCGCGCGAGCTCGAGGTAGCGATCAAAAGAGTGGCGTTTGAGGCTGATCGCCAGCACATTCGTCTGGTTCGGCTTGCTGCCCCATCCACTTCGAAACATCATCCAAAGGAAATTGGGTTTAATCCACGTCATGCGCGACTCGTTAAATGCAGGGCATCCGGCGAACTTTTGGTGCTCGACGGCGTATGTGGCGATCGTCGCGTTGTACGCCTGGTACACAACGACGCTTGCGTCGTTGTACTGGGCAAGAATATGCTGGCCGCGCCCAGGCCAAATGGTACGCGCTTGCAACTGGTATGACTCAAACACCCACGGCCTCATCGTGTCCTCTTCAGCTTCGTCATAGTTTTCGGCCATTTTGCGGGCGAAAGTTCTTCGAACTAGCGGTAGAAGGGTAAGCGCCTTCGGCCAGGAGCAAAACGGAATGAGCGAAATGGCACGCAAGATGGCGCCAGAGTGCAAGGGCGAGTCTGCCATCTAACGAGGCAGCTTCGGCGCCAGTGGCCCTTCGATCCTTGAAATTCAACCGAGGACACCACAACTAGATCGCCACGCCGTCCGCGATATGATGATAGCGATAACTTGGCGAAAGCCCGCGACTCGATCCGCACAACGCCACGCTCGTTCTACCTGTATTCGAACAAAATGCGGAAGGAAGTGAGAAACAAGGGAAGGACCCCCACAACTAGACTAACGACAATTTACAATGACGGGGAAGTCTTCTTAACTACTAATCGACAGATGTTTGTCTGTCTGTCTGTTTGTCTGTCTTGAAATGTCGACTGCTAAGAGGGGGGGGTGTGTGTGGGGAGCATGAAGGATGTGGGTGGGTTTGTGGGGTATGAGGGATGTGCCTGACTGTCTGTTTGTCTGTCTTTAAATGTCGACTGCTAAGAGGGGGGTGTGTGCGGGGAGCATGAAGGATGTGGGTGGGTTTGTGGGGTATGAGGGATGTGCCTGACGGGCGGAGGTAAGTACGCGGGACCTAGTCGGGGTCTTGTTTGTCTGTCTTTAAATGTCGACTGCTAAGAGGGGGGTGTGTGTGGGGAGCATGAAGGATGTGGTTGGGTTTGTGGGGTATGAGGGATGTGCCTGACGGGCGGAGATAAGTACGCGGGATCTTGTTTGTCTGTCTTTAAATGTCGACTGCTAAGAGGGGGGTGTGTGTGGGAAGCATGAAAGATGTGGGTTGTGGGGTATGATGGATGTGCCTGACGGGCAGAGATAAGTACGCGGGACCTAGTCGGGGTCATCGCCGAGGCGTGGGGCAGGCGAAGAGAGGACGGGCCCCGCCCGTAGGTCGTACGCATGCTGCCGCCGGACGTATGTGCGACGAAGGGTGACGTCCTGCTGGGATCGGGCGGCCTGGGTGGGGTTCCCCGCGGCGGCGACATGGGTGAGGGCGGTGAGGGCACAGCGGGCCCGGCCTAATGCGTTGGCGATCCCCCAACTCACGGTAGATGCGGCGAGTTTGGGCCGCCTTTGCCTCTGTGAAGTTGGCGCAGCCGCTTGTCACCCAGGTTCGCGCAGCGATGCGCTCTGCGCATGTTTGGGCGAGAGCGTGGCACGCCGCGCTGGCCTCACCGAAGGCACCAAAGACGAAGCCGGCGACGGTGCCGTAGCTACGTAGCCGCTGTTCGACAGGGCCCAAGAAGCCAGGCGGTGGTGCTGTACCCGGCTGGGGGATGATGGCGTCGATGCCGCGGGCGTGAGCGAGGTATTCGGAGTGGACTTGCGCTGCGCGCCGATCGACAGGCGACGGGTGGGAGGGATGGAGGGCGTGGGCGGTGTACAAGGAACCCCAAGCGAGGGTTTTGATGTCGTAGAGCTGCTCCTTGTTGTCGAGCGTGGTGAGGATGTCTGGGACGACTTGACGTCGGGCGAGATTGCCTCGGTACCGGCCGTAGAGGCGCGTGCGAATGGTAGGGGCGACGACGTCTGTCTTTAAATGTCGACTGCTAAGAGGGGGGGGTGTGTGTGGGGAGCATGAAGGATGTCGACGTCTGTCTTTAAATGTCGACTGCTAAGAGGGGGGGGTGCGTGTGGGGAGCATGAAGGATGTGGGTGGGTTTGTGGGGTATGAGGGAACAATGTCGACGACTGTCCCTCGATTTAGGGTAAGGATCAGGTAGGCGCGAGAGTAAGGATCAGGTAGGCGCGAGAGCCAGACAGTGATCCTCCAAGCCGTCTACGGCGACCTCGCAGACTATTTCCACGACCCGCGGCGTCTCTTTCAGCGCGCCATTCTCACGCCCCGTCGAAACGATGTTGTCGATGCTGACAACGCGCGCATGACCGCGGCCTTTTTTTCCCGGAGACGAGGCGTCGGAGTTCTTTTCGGCTGACTAGGCTGGGTCGGAAGACGACGCCTCGCTCTTTACAGTAGAGTTTTCAACTCCCTGACAATCAACGGCATGCTGACTTTGATCGCGAGCTTAATGTCTTCGCAACCTCGACCCGTCGCACGGCCACTGCAACGGTACCAGATACATGATCGATCGTGTCGTTGTCACCGAGGCTCCTCCAACCTGTATCGCTTAAGGCCCGCCTACGCCAAACGATCAACAAGAGCCAGGGCCAGACGCCCCGCGAGATCGGCGTCCTCTTTCCCAAGCCCGTCTTCTGCCACGTCCAGCTCTACGTGGCTCTCTGTCGATCGGCATCCCCGAGGATATACTCATCTGGGTCGACGACTCCACCCTACCCCACACCGTGGCACACGTGCTGCGCAATACCGATAAGCCCCCTCACGGCGTCTACACGCGCACTGTAGGTGAACTTACTGGGGCCAGGTGAACTTACTGGGGTTGGAGATTGGGACTAGGTGAGCTGAGTGACCAGGTGAAACTGGGACCAGGTGAACATACTGGGGTTTTTAGAGTAAAGGGTTTTTAGAGTAAACTCAAAGGTTGGCGGCGCGTGCGGATCAAAGCAGCTTAGATTGGCGGAGGCGAGAGCGACGAGCTCAAAGGAGTTGGTGTGAGCTAGGTGAACTTACTGACCAGGTGAACTTATATGAAACTTACTGGGACCAGGTGAACTTACTGGGGTTAGAGATTGGGACTAGGTGAACTTACTGGCCTGCACTTGTTTATGACAAATTTTCAGTATGTTCTTTTTTTGCCTCAAAATTAAACCCGGACTACGTTTCGATACCGCTCGTGCCAGGCTTTGGTGGGGTGTGCGGAGACGCGAGGGGTGCCTGGAAGGCGGAAGTGGATATCCCGCTGAGGGGTTCTTTTAAAGTCGACTGCTTAGAATTGGAGTGCGTTCTGCGACCTGACGACAGGAACAGCGGCAGCCTGCGGCCATCACTACGAAACCTCGGGAACCTGCTCCCTCCCGGGCACATGCTGCCCACTCTCTCACTTGACGTCCCCGTTTGAGCAGTCGCGTCTTTAAAACTTCGGAAGTCTACTTCTGCTGTGCTTCCTGTCCCGCCTATGGCGGCACAGAAAAACCACTCCCGACCCCCTGGTGACAAAGGGGGCACTCACCGACTCGTCCTAGACCTCACTGAACGGGAAAAAAAAAACGCGGACTCGGGGTCGGGTATGCTCGCCACACGCCTTGCTCACGCTCACCAAGCCTCTCAACAAGATGGAGAGATGGTATATTGTAGCAAGAAAGGAAGGGAAAGGCGTCCCGTTGAAAGGGTATTAAGCCTCGAGAAACAAGGGTAAGCCTTAGCGGTCAGGAGTTGCCGCCACAGGACTCCCCTGGTGAGAATACGAGCTGCCCTCAGCGAGTCCGGCGAGAAGCACGAGCCTTGGCTGAATGAGCTTCTCGGGAACGAATCTTGTTGTAGGCACGTTCAACGACAGGATCAGGAACGCGTCCACCACGTAAAGTGAACTTAGGAATCAACACATCGATCTCATGCGAGGCGAAGTCGGTGACACAAGGAGTGGTACTGGTGTTGACCTTGGTCTTGTCGGTGAAACTGTGACCGTCCACGTCCTTGTATTCCGGATTAAGCTTGCGAGTAGAGAGATGTGAGGTAGGCTTGTAATAAGAAACCTTGTCATGGGGACCAAGATCAGCATAGAAATGCAGAGCGACTCGATCATTCACAAAATCATAGGGTTCATAAACTTCAGCGACATAAATCTCCTTTCGCCAATCGGACCGTTTGTTATCCGGAATCCGAAAGATAACACACTTACCATGCTTGTAATCATCCCGAAAGGTCTCCTTGGGCTTGGGCACAGCTCGATCGACCACTGGAGAAACCATCACAGGGGGGATCTGGCTAACATGAACACAACGGCGTTCAGGAGGAGAATCAAGAGACTCGATCCTGTAAGTGACCGGAGACAAGCGTTCCAAAATAACGAATGGACCGCGCCATTCCGGTCGAAGCTTGTTCTGAAGAAAAGGTATGTAGAGCAGAACATGTGAACCTTCTTCATACTCCACATCGACATGGTCCGCATTGTAGGCGAGACGTTGTTTACGAAGAGCCTTCTCACGAGCGTCGTTCACCGTAGCGGTTTAGAACTTCAGCCTCTCGCGAGTCTCTGCCACAACATCGGAGCGAGTTTTCGGCAGGCGGCGGACATCAAGATCCATAATCGTGTAATCGGCTGGCAATAAAGGCTGCCGGTTAAGACGAAGCATGAAAGGTGAGATCTGAGTTCCCGGAATAAACTTACGATTGTAGCAAAAGGCAATGTACTCCGCGAATTCGGGCCATTCCGTGATCTTGCGGTTTTGAAGGCACGCACGGAGGAAAGCCTTGACAAAGCGGTTGACCCTTTCCGCAGGATTAGCCTGAGCATGATGCGGAATCGTGGTACTATACCGAACATTGAAGAGATGACAAAACTCTTCCATCAACTTGTTGACGACCTCTTTCCCATTGTCGGTACGAATCCTCTGAGGTATATAACCTTTGAGTAATATATTCGCGACAAAAGACTCGAGGATTGACTCAGCAGTCTTATGGTGTAGTACGTCAAGAATCAAGAAATGAGAAAATGGATCAAAAAAAACAATGAGATATGTCTCGGGACCAGCACTGGGCAAAGGTCCAAACAAATCCATACAAAGGACGACACAATCACCATCATACACCGGTTGCTGAAGCAGACCTGCTCTCTTTGGTTCAGGCGTACGAGCTTTCTTGCACACTATGCAACCAGCAATGTAAGCACCCACCTCATTAGACATATGAGGCCACCAAAAACGTTCAAGTATCGACTGCACTGTACTTTGACGACCCATATGACCACCATTGAGAGGTGTGTCATGGTACAATCGGATGATGCGCGTCCGTAAAGTTCGGGGTGCGACTATCATCGGGTGCAAGTCGGGTGCGGCACGGTAGAGAACTCCTTTCACCACTTGATAGCGATAATTGGCTCCGTACCGACGAAGAGAATGGCCCTGAGCCATGCGATAGCGAATGTCCTCGCAAGTAGCATCAGTGATCTGCTCTTTGGCTATCTCTTCCAAAGTCAAATTATCTGGAATCTGGTCGATGTACTCTTGGTAATCATCGGCATCACGGAAAATACTAGGCTGGGTCTGAAGTCGTTGCTTCTAACGTTGTTTCGTAGCATGAGACGTGACCAATTGCATCGGATCATCGAGGTCTTCCTCCTCTTCCTCCACAGGCAACTCAGTCGTAGCAAACGACAGAATGACATGGCACCCAGGTAAAGGTACTCCTTTATCATCAACAGAACGTGGGAGTTCTTGGCACACTAGATACGCGTGGTTCAAGGGTTCACCAAACTCGTCCGTCTCGGTGACATGATCTATAGGATTGCGAGAGAGACAGTCAGGGATACTCATTCCCGGCGACTTCCCTGGTTTGTAACCCAATTCAGGATCAAAGTTGGCGAGCCGCATCGCCCATCGAGCCAACTGCCCAGACGAGTGCTTCGCCTTTCGTAAAAACGTCAAGTTGCGATGATCCGTTTCAAGGATCGTCTTGTGACCTTCGATATAAGAGCGGAAATGCTCAAGAGAAAGAATAACTGCCAGTAGCTCTAGCCGGCGAGGCTCATAGTTCCGCATCTCTTTCGGCACAGCTCGGCTCCAATACTCAATTACTCGTTCCTCTCGTGTCACCTTGCCGGTTTCGTTCTTGACTTCCACGAGCTGAAAAAGATACGCGCCCTGACCATTCTTGGAAGCATCCGAGCGGATCTGAAAAGGAAGATCGTAGTCAGGATTATAAACTCCGCGAGAGTCCACCAAAGCTTCGATGATCTTGTCCATGCCTTTTGGCACTCAGGCGTCCACTCAAACTTATCGCCTTCAAGACACAATCGCCTAAGCGGCTCCACAATCTTCGAATAATCCTTCACATATCGGCGGCAATAGTTGCTCATGCCAATGAAAGATCGAATCTGGGTCTTCGGGGACGTATTAGGCAACGTACCAGGAATCGGCATCTGCTGCAACGCTTCTAACGTCGTGGGATTCGGCTCCAAGGCTTCCGGAGTCGAAATATGTCCCAAAAACTCGATTTCATCCTTGAGGAAGTGGAACTTCGAAGTTCGTCCACTATATCCTCGCTGCGCTAAATGGCACAACACTTCAATCAAAACTTGTAAATGTCGGTGGAGTTCATCCGATCCCATCATAATATCGTCGACAAACGCGACCAAGTCCTTATACATCCTTGTGGACAAATCGCTAGCCATCTGCTTACAAAAGAGAGCTCCTGCTGTTTTTACCCCGAGAGGCGAGCGCAAGAAACTATGGGCTCCAAGTGGACTAACCATCGTAACGGCGTCCTGAGCAGCGGCGTCCAAACGTAGGTTATGATAACCCCATCGAATATCAATGCACGTCCGCCAACGGCGCATGGCAAGAAAAGCCAAAGCATCATCTTGACGAATATTCGGCCAACTGTCATTGACCAGGTGATCATTGAGCTGACGCAAGTCAATTGCAGCACGAAAAGCATTCGACGTCCCGGCCTCTGCTCCCTTCTTAGGCAGCATAAGTACAGGGAATCCCCACGGAGAGTTCGCCGGTCGGATGACTCCATCGCGACACCACTCAGTGATCTGCTTTCTGAGACACTCGGGCTTTGCTGGCGTCAACCTATAAGGCGTCATCTTGATCGGTCGTGGGTTTGCGTCTTTAAATCGTAGAGAAACCGGTGGCGAGTCCACGTGTCTCATAATCGGACCACGCGTATTGCACGCAATGGCTCAACATCATCTTCGCATCATCATCCAGATGCGGGTTGTCGGGAATTCCCACTTCTCGAACAACCTTTTCGACTTCTTCCTTCGTCGGAATTACGACTTTCATCGCACCATTGTCCTTGACGTGCTCGGGAGTCTGCGGTAACGGTACACCGTCCGCATCGCGCGGCGCATCCTTCCATGGGACATCGAACTTTTCTTCGTATTTGAACCTCACCTCAGGGTGGCTCTTATTGATCTTTTCACCTTTGACGCGCACATTCGGCTCGCTCCTTACTTTCGGCTCCTGTTCAGGTTCAGGATCCGGCGGAACGTCCACTTTTGATTGTCGGGGGGGGGGGCAGCAGAAAAAGCATGAGCCGTCCCCGGCGCATCTGTTGGAAGCGGAAGCATAGGGACTTCTGGCGGTTCCCATTTAGTGGGATCCTGGAGATCATCTTTTGACACCCACTTACGACACGAGTACGCGTATTTAACAGCGGAATCTGTACGTGACGAAAGGCGGGGTCGGAGATTCGCAAATACTGCTCAAAGGATCGATCTGTCGGGCTCAACGCGGTCGGCAGGACTTCGCCACTTTGGCGGAAACCTCTGGTCACGGAGTTGTGCAGATCGACTGCTAAAATCGCAAGAGTGTCCGGAGGGACGACAGACGCTAAATGTTTGAACGAATCTGCCTTAGGCAAGCTAGCCCAATCATTGTCCACCGGCATCGTGAGCAACTCGGCCGTCATCTCGAGAGTCAAAGGCTGAGTGTCCGAGCGATGCGGTCCCAAACGAAGAGGAACTCGCGTAACGGTGTAAGCCGTATCTGTTGCTTCTCGGGACGAGCCGAGATTATTCAGCTGGAGCAGGTGGCGTTCATGAGCATAACCTAAAGCTGCAGCAAATTTTTGTTGCATGTTCACAAATGTCTTCGGAGCCTCTTGCAAGTGCAGTGGGTGACTGGAAACCAACAATCGCACGCGAGAGCTCATCAGAGTGGGCGTGATATCATGAAAATTGACGACGTACACGTAAGGGTGTAAACGCGCTATATAAGAAATAATGGACGCCTCCTGTTCAATCAGCCACATCATGAAACCAGCGATTTTGCACAGCTTCATCGTCCAGTTAGTGGCCGTAACACCCCTGCCAACATCTCTGGATGTCAAGTTGCAGAGTGCTGAATGAACGCGGGGTGGAGACGCTATACACATCGACGAAGACCATTCCGCTTCAGGCATTTGCCTTGATCAATCGGAGGGTCGAGTCATATAGTCCGCAGAGCGTGTGCTGAACCACAGGTATCTTCGGAAAATTCTTCTGATGAACCTTGTTGGCAGCTATTGAAGAGTCAAGAGCAAGGACGACTCGAAACGACGTCCCGCACAACTCGTTCGCTCGTTGCAGTCCTAAAGTACTTCCTCCGGCGCCGCTAAAGAGTAACACAACCTTGCGATACGTGATCGGCACCCAGTGGACCTTTTCAAACCCTCGGCGAATCTCACCTTCTGTAACTTCTCGGCATTTCTTTTCCTCCTCGTCAGTTCGTCGGTCGAAATCGTCGTTACCGAACGATTCTTGACGAGAATTCTTCTTCTTATCGGCAGAAGGAGACGCCTTCTGCACCGAGCTCAAAAGCATCGGTTCGGGAGCCGCATCGCCTTGAGTCAGATGGCCTGCGACCGAAACAGTGCATGATAGGTTAGCCTTGTTAGATTCGGCTTCACCATCCTTCGTTAAATCGTCGACCGTCTCAGCATTCAGCTCGTCATCAAAACGAACAATATCGCTCAAAGCAAGGACTTCACCTTGAGTAATCACGGTCGGCACATCCTGGGTAGAGGATATCGCCACTCGAGCTGCGAACTTATCATGATCCTCAGGAGAAGAACACATTCCATCGACTACCACGAGTTTCTCGTACCCAGAGGACGTAGCAACGAAAACTTGCCCGGTTTCCATGGGCTCTGAAAGAGCGACTGGCACGCAGTAGGTGCGCCCAGGCTCGACCTTCATCGTGCGCGCAGCATAGGCTATCACTTCATAGGCATCGCTGTTCGAACTTTGAGAAGGCGTAACTGGAGGGACCCCCCAAGTCGTCGAAGCCCCCGCTCGTTTCGGCGGTGGACGCTGGAGGTCTTCAATCTTGCACAAGCGAGCGTAGACTCGGTTCTCAACTGTGCTCAGGCTCTTTTGCATCGCATGGTGCTGTTGCCCATAAACCTGAACTACCTCGGGGTTGCGCTCGTCATAAAAACGCTCAGCTAATCGTTCATTTTCGCGACGTCTCCGCTCGAGGTCTTCACGAAGTCGACTTCGGGCTGCAGATCCGCGCTCAATCGTAACACGCTCGCCACGGTCCGGGGTCGTTGGACTCAACGGCGAAAAAATGGCAGTATCCGGAGGCACGTCAGGGGGGAAGTCAGCAACGTCGACTGCCTCGGCCTCTTTTAATTCACCTTCCTCGCGGCCTATCTCAGGGGCGGCGGGAAGAACTGGAGGAGATTCTTCCTCACGCACGTCTGCGTCTGTATCCATACTGTATCAAAATGTCGATGATGAATCTCGAAACACGTCCGGATCCGATCACTCGAAGTAGTCCACATTGATTCCAACAACGCTGTCTGTCGCTGTAAAAACAGCACTCGCGGAATTCCTATCCGCTGGCAATTCAAAAATGCCCGTGGGTAGCGATCCCACTCGCTAAACAGCTTCCGCCGTTCAGCTATACCAAAATCAATTCCCGGGAAACTGCGCTGCGATGTCAAACTCGCACGCGTGTTCGTCGTCACTCGGATCGCACGAACACAAACAACGTTCGCGTATATTCTCAACGCAAACCGGTCCACTGGAACTCCGTGTGCTTGATCAGGTGTGGCGTAAGGAGAATTTTCGGGGCTACCTGGCGTGCCTTCGAATCCTGGCTCGCCGATCGCGTCCGTGCCCTTGGTGGGATCACTGGACGAGGATGGCCGTTCTCCCGCCACGCGACCACAAACAACTCCTGCGCCTGGTCCTCTCAACTTGAGGATCGGCTGTTGCTTTATGATCAAGGATAATCGAAATCAGAAATCAGGGTGACATATGTCACGGAAAAGGAAGATGATGTCATAGAAAACTCTGACATCATCGGAACGGAGTAGGGTGCCCCTGAAAAGGGGGGGCCCTAGAAGAGGGGTAAGCCTTTGGAGGCGGGAGTTGCCGCCACAGGACTCCCCTGGTAAGAATTCGAGCTGCCCCAGCGAGGTGCTAGCGCGAGGAGCGCGGCTTCGCCTTACGAGCATCTCGTGAACGAATCTTCTGGTAAACGCGGGTGATGATCGGTTCAGGAACTCGACCACTGCGTAAAGTAAACTTGGGGACCAACACGTCAATCTCGTGCGGAGCGAAATCCGTGACACAAGGAGTTGTGTTGGAGGAAATTCGGGACTTGTCGGTGAAACTTCGACCTTCAACGTCCTTGAATTCGGGCTTGAGCCTGCGGTGCGAAAGGTGAGAGGTCGGCTTGAAATAAGCGACATCATCATTCGGACCCAAATCGGAATAGAAATGTAGAGCGACACGATCATTTTGGTAATCGTAAGGCTCGTAAACTTCGGCAACATAAATCTTCTTGCGCCAATCAGAGCGCTTCCGGTCAGGAATCCGGAAAACAACAAACTTACCGTGCTGATAATCATCACGGAAGGTTTCTTCGGGTTTGCGGATGGTTTGATCAACGATCGGAGGTACCATCACCGGCGTGATCTGACTTACATGAACACGTCGTTCTTCGGGCGGAGAGTCGAGAGACTCAATCCTATAGGTGACCGGGGAGAGGCGTTCCTTGATGATAAACGGCCCTCGCCATTCCGGTCGAAGTTTGTTCTGAAGGAAAGGGATGTAGAGCAAAACGTGCGATCCTTCCTTGTATTCAACATCAACATGATCAGCATTGTAAGCCAATCGCTGTTTCTTCAAAGCTTTATCACGAGCCTCGCGGACGATCTTTGTATAATATTTTAATCGTTCGCGAGTCTCGGCGACTGCATCAGAGCGAGTCTTCGGCAATAATTGTGTATCAAAATCCATGAGCGTGTAGTCAGTCGGTAGCATCGGCTGACGGTTCAGGCGTAGCATAAAGGGAGAAATCTGCGTGCCTGGAATAAACTTGCGGTTGTAGCAAAACGCAATATAATGAGCAAAGTCAGGCCAATCCGTGATGTTCCGGCCTTGAAGGCAAGCACGGAGGAAGGCCTTGATAAATCGGTTGACGCGCTCAGCCGGGTTCGACTGGGCATGATAAGGAATCGTAGTTTGGTATCGTGTGTTGAAGAGATGGCAAAACTCGCGCATCAACTTGTTCACGAACTCTTTACCGTTGTCGGTACGAATCATCTGGGGCAAGTAGCCCTTGAGGAGAATGTTAATGACAAAAGACTCGAGGACAGACTCCGCGGTCTTATCGTTCAAAACATCCAGAATCAAGAAATGCGAGAACGGATCAAAAAATACTAGAAGATACGTCTCGGGACCAGCGCTGGGCAAGGGTCCAAATAAATCCATGCAAAGAACAGCACCATCACCATCGTAGACGGGCTGCTGCAAGAGTCCAGCTCGTTTCGGCTCAGGCGTACGAGCTTTCTGACAAACTAAGCATTCAGCAATGAAGACTCCAACTTCGTTCGACATGTGGGGCCACCAAAATCGTTCTTGGATAGCCTGGACAGTACTGTGACGTCCCATATGACCACCGTTAACCGGAGTGTCATGATAAAGTCGAATAATGCGTTTGCGCAACGTAGCAGGTGCAACAATCATCGGGTGCAAATCAGCAGAAATGCGTCTGACCTTGGGCCATTCGGTAGCGAATATCCTCGCAAGTAGCATCAGATTCTTGCTCACGTGCGATCTCAGCGAGCGTCATATTATCGGGTATCTTATCGATATAATCTTTGTAAGCGGCTGCGTCCTTGAAGATCTGTGGCTCATCACGCGCACGGTTCTTCCGCCGTTGTCTCGTCGCGTGAGACGTAGCCAATTTCATCGGATCCTTTTCAGGGTCTTCGTCTCCGTCTTCCGGCAGTTCGGTCGTGATAAACGACATTATGAAGTGGCAGCCAGAGACGGGAACTCCTCGGTCATCAACAGGTCGGGGAAGCTCTTGGAACACTAAATACGCGTGGTTCAAAGGTTCTCCAAACTCGTCAGTCTCGATGACATGATCTATCGGGTTGCGGGAGATACAGTCAGGGATACTCATTCCCGGTGACTTTCCCGGCTTGTAACCAAGTTCAGGGTCAAAATTGGCGAGGCGCATCGCCCAACGAGCAAGCTGCCCAGACGAGTGCGTCGCCTTACGTAAAAACGTCAAATTTCGGTGATCGGTCTCCAAAACAGTCCGGTGCCCTTCAATGTAGGCTCGAAAGTGCTCTAGAGATAGTATAGCTGCCAGCAGCTCTAGCCGACGGGGCTCATAATTTCGCATCTCCTTCGGCACAGCTCGGCTCCAGTATTCAATTACTCGTTCTTCTCGAGTCACTCTTCCGGCATCGTCCTTGACTTCGACAATTTGGAAGAGATATGGTCCAAGTCCATCCTTGGAAGCATCGGATCGGATCTGAAAAGGCAGATCATAATCGGCGTGGTAGACTCCACGGGAATCAACCAAAGCTTCAATAATCGTATCCCAAGCTTTCTGACACTCGGGCGTCCACTCGAACTTTACACCTTCAAGGCATAATCGTCTTAACGGTTCCACAATCTTCGAGTAGCCCTTCACATATCGCCGGCAGTAATTACTCATGCCGATGAAAGAGCGTATCTGGGTCTTCGGGGAAGTATTCGGTAAAGTACCTGGAATCGGCATCTTCTGCAGTGCTTCCAGCGTCTTTGGATTCGGCTTCAAGCCTTCTGGGGTAGAAATGTGTCCCAGAAATTCTATATCATCCTTGAGAAGGTGGAACTTCGAGGTTCGACCGCTGTACCCTCTCTGTGCCAAATGACACATCACTTCGATCAAAACTTGTAAATGTCGATGAAGATCGTCGGATCCCATCATAATATCGTCAACAAACGCAACCAAGTCTTGATACATCCATTTCGAAAGGTCGCTCGCCATTTGCTTGCAGAAAAGAGCTCCGGCTGTCTTCACCCCTAGAGGTAATCGCAAGAAACTGTGAGCGCCAAGTGGGCTAACCATCGTGACAGCGTCCTGCGCTGCCGTATCCAGACGAAGGTTGTGGTATCCCCACCTAATATCAATGCATGTCCGCCATCGTCTCATCGCGAGAAAGGCTAAAGCATCATCTTGTCGAATGTTTGGCCAACTGTCATTGACCAATTGATCGTTGAGCTGACGTAAGTCAACTGCAGCACGGAACGCGTTGGACGTTCCAATCTCAGCTCCTTTCTTCGGAAGCATCAACACAGGAAAGCCCCAAGGTGAGTTGGCCGGACGAATGACTCCATCCCGGCACCACTCGCTGATCTGCTTGCGGAGACAATCGAGCTTCGCAGGCGTCAATCGGTAGGGCGTCATCTTAATCGGTCGCGGATTCGCGTCTTTGAATCGTAGAGACACAGGAGGCGAGTCCACAGGTCTCATAATCGGGTCGAAAAAGGCCCAAGAATATTGCACACAGTGACGGAGCATCAGTTTCGCCTCATCGTCTAAGTGCGGGTTGTCAGGAATTCCCAGCTCCTGCACAACCTTGTCAACTTCTTCCTTCGTAGGAATTTTAACTTTCATTGCTTCGTTGTCCTTGACATGCTCAGGAGTCTGCGGCAGTGGTGCACCCTCGACATCGCGCGGCGCATCTTTCCATGGCACATCGAACTTTTTCTCGTATTTTAGCTTCACTTCCGGGTGGCTTTTGTTGATCCTCTCGCCTTTGACACGAACACTCGGCTCGCTCTTAATCTTCGGTTCCCGATCTCGCTCAGGATCTGGCGGAACGTCTAAATTTGGTTGTCGGGGGGGCCCAGCAGAAGAAGCATGAGACGTCCCCGGCTCATCTGTTGCAGGCGGAATCAACGGTACCTCTGGAGGTTTCCATTTGGTGTGATCTTGAAGATCATCAGTCGACACCCATTGTATGACACGTGTGCGCGTGTTTAACAGCGGAACTTGTACGTGACGAAGGGTGGTTTCATCAATTTGTAAATAATAATCAAACGGTCGGTCTGCAGGACTCAACGCTGACGGCAAAGCTTCGCCGCTCAGGTGAAATTCCTTGGTCACAGAGTTGTGCAGATCGAGCATTAATAAGGCCATCGTGTCAGGTGGCACGACGGACGCCAAGTGTTTCAACGAGGTCGTCCTGGAGAAGCCGGCCCAATCAAAATCAGGGGGCATTGTCAGCAACTCCGAAGTCATTTCCAGATTCAGAGATCTGTAATCGGAACGGTGCGGTCCTACGCGAAGCGGGACACGCGTAACAGTATAAGCTGCGTCTGTCGCGGCTCGTGATGATCCTAAATTGTTCATCTGAAGTAAATGTCGTTCGTCGGCGTAACCAAGTGCTGCGGCGAACTTCTGTTGCATATTCTTGCAAGTCTTTGGAACTGCACGCAAATGGAGCGGATGGCTGGAAACCAACAATCGCACGCGACAGCTCATCAAACTGGGAGTTATGTCGTAAAAATTGACGACGTATACGTACGGGTGCAAACGTGTAACGTAAGAAATAATCGAAGCCTCCTGCTCTATCAACCACATGAAGAAACCAGCCATCTTGCATAATTTCATCGTCCAGTGGGTAGCGGTAACTCCTTCCCAACATCTCTGGAAGTCAAGTTGCACAGAGCGGAGTGTACGCAGGGTGGCGACGCGACACACATCGACGACGACCATTCCGCGTAGGGTAAATAAGATTCGATCAACCGTAAGGTTGTAACATAGCGACCACACAATGTGTGCTGCACCACAGGAATATTCGGAAAGTTCTTGTGGTGGATCTGGTTGGCGGTGTCCGACGCATCGAGTGCTAGCACGACTCGAAACGACGTCCCACACGTTTCGTTGGCTCGTTGGAGACCTAAAGTACTGCCTCCGGCTCCACTGAACAGCATCCCCACCTTGCGATAAGTGATTGGAAGCCATTGAACCTTTTCATATCGGCGGCGGATCTCCGCTTCGGTGATCTCGCGGCATTTCTTTTCATCTTTTCTGACCTTCGAGCGAAATCGTCGCTGCCTTCAGGTCGTTTGAGGGTGGACTTGTCCGTCATAGCGGTCATAGCGTCCTTCTGCACCGTGCTCAGCAGCATCGGCGGGGGAGATTCGTCGCATCGCGTCAAATGACTAGCGACAGAAACGGTGAAAGAAAGGTTCCCCTTGTCGTATCCTTCTTCACATTCTTTCGTAAGTTCGTTGATCGTAGAGACGTTCAACTCATCTTCGTACCTAACGATATCACCAATCGCAAGGGCTTCGCCTTGAGTGACGATCGTCGGCACTTCTTCCGTGGCAGTAATTGCCACCCGAGCAGCGGACCGGTCGCGCTCTTCGCCAGAAGAACACATTCCTTCGACAACTCCCAACTGCTCGTTCTCAGCAAACGTAGCGACGAAAACCTGTCCTTTTTCCATAGGCTTCGACAAAATAACCGGTAGATTGTACGTTCGACCGGGCTCGATTTGAATCGTGCGCGCGGCATAAGCGATTACTTCGCGCGCGTCTTCTCCCGGAGCTGGGGAGAATTTGGTCGTAGCATGTCCCCGCGTAGCCATGGCTACCGTACGTTCCGGCGGCGGGCTTCGGAGATCTTTAATCGTGCTCAAACGAGCATAAACTCGAGTCTTGACCAGGTCGAGACTCTGCCGAAAGGCATCGTGTTGATGATTGTAAATCGGTACGGTTATCGGATTCCGATCGTAATTAGACCGGAAGGTCACGATTGGTGCATCGACTCGTTCATCCTTAACTTTAATCTTCTTGCGCCCGTAGACGACTTGGGTTCGACAAAAACAGATCCGATCATGGGGAAAATCCACAATGGCTCCTAAAACTCGTATATCGCGCCCTCCCAACAGGAACAGATAATTCGTATCTGCTACAATAGCAACAATGGGAGCGGCAAAGTCATCGGCGAAAGCGACCCGAAGGGCGATCCAACGATGGATCGTCGTCGTATTCAATCCTGATCCGTACAGCTTGCGCTTAATCGGAAGTTCGCCTTCATCGAAAATCAACTGATCTCTGGTCAACTTTTTGACCATTTCTCGGCAAATATAAGAAACATCTGCCATTCCATCGACACCAATGGTTGTCGAGAATTTCGGTCCGTCACGATTCCTGTAGATGTGACAGGCTATAAACGTTAAAGTACCCGTATCTAAGCAACTGAGGGTAATCAAATCATCTTCGATCGTCTTGCCATCTCGCGGCGTCAACGAAGTGTGAGCACATCGGGCTCTGAATCGCTCGTCTCCGGGGTTGGGCATCGATACCGCGGCTTGAGCTTTCGTATTATCTGTTGTTGGCGTCTTCGCCATAATGCTCGCGGAAGCCTCTTTATCTGGCGGCTTTCGCTCTTCCTCCAAGACAATCTCCGAGGGAATCTGTGCTGGTAGGGGATCCTGGTCTTCGTAGTTCACGGAAGCAAAGGACCCCTCCCATAAATCATTCATTTCGTCTTTCCAGACTGCATCTGTAAATTCATTCGTCGCCTGCTGATCCTCATCAGCATCGGCGATCGGTTCCATGTCAGCTGCGGCTTTGAGTCTGCAGCTGCGCGGTTGTTCTGGTGGCTTCTTCAGCAAGAAATTCCGAGCTTTCGTCCACCAATCCTGCAGGTTCCACATCTGCTCGTCTTCGTCACACTTGAGAACGCTGCTTATCTTCTTCATAAATCTATCCTTTTCTTCCGGCGGCGTATCCGTGTCTCGATCCGTAGTAATCGAAACCGTTTCGGGGGGGTCCGCAGGAAAAGATGGCGTCGTCCCCGACGTCAACTCTATCGTAAAATCGTCGTCTGCCATACTCGCGCTTGTCATAGTCTCATCCGACGAATGCGCGCCCGAGCTATCACTGCAGAAATTCATGTCTGGCTCACAGCCAGTTCGGTCGCCAACGGTCGTCTCTGGAGGGTCCAAAGATAAGCCGATGGCATCGAGGGCTTCCTCATCAAAAATAAACGGTGGGTCGTCCATGGACGACTCGTCCAATAACGTTAACGTAGACACTGGTTCACAGAGTGTAGCTTCTTCATCTTCCGAATCTGAATCGCCTTCCCAGTATCGTGTAGCTTCAAGTTCCTCGCTCGAATCTTCGAGCTCATCGCTCGACATCTGCTCATAAATCTGTGCCAAAGACCGACGATTGGTCAGCACGTCGTTGGGTGGCTCGTCCATCGGTGGGCGAGCAAGATCTTCGAATGCGGCCGCGGCAAGGGCGTCGGCTGCGTCGTCGGTGCGGGTGTCCGTGTTCGGGTACACCGTCACTCCTAATGGTAACTGTTGACCGCAAGGGGTCGTAAATGTGAACGTTGCAGACGACTGTCCCGAGTCTTCTCGGTAACGACCATCGTCTGAATCTCGATCGCGAGATCTTCGTCGCCGGCGGCGGCGTGAATGTCGGCTGGAGCTCCTGCTATCTTTCCGTCGGCGCTGGCACGAGCTACTACGGCTCTTGTCGTGGCGTCGGGGGCTCCTGCTATCTCGACGGCCTGTTCGTGTCGAAGACGATCGGCCGTGTCTATCTGTTAAGTGCTGCACGGTACTCATAACCGTGGTTAGCTGCGTGCTCATATCATTGAGTCTGCTCTGAATATCGTGAGCAGCGCTCGAACCGAAGGTGGCATTAGAACTACCGTCGTCACGCGAATGATTATCTTTCCTTTGTCGGCTCTCCCATCGTCCTCGCGAGATGGGCTTTCTGCCGTCTTTGATGTATTTGCACATCGCTACATAATAGTCGTCGGGCTCGCCTCCACCACCTGTGGCGTAAGGAGAATTTTAGGGGCTACCTGGCGTGCCTTCGAACCCTGGCTCGCCGATCGCGTCCGTGCCCTTGGTGGGATCACTGGACGAGGATGGCCGTTCTCCCGCCACGCGACCACAAACAACTCCTGCGCCTGGTCCTCTCAACTTGAGGATCGGCTGTTGCTTTATGATCAAGGATAATCGAAATCAGAAATCAGGGTGACACATGTCACGGAAAAAGAAGATGATGTCATAGAAACTCTGACATCATCGGAACGGAGTAGGGTGCCCTGAAAAGGGGGGGCCCTAGAAGAGGGGTAAGCCTTTGAGGCGGAGTTG